>WUQG02243297.1:7497-20638 GCA_011317285.2 Androctonus mauritanicus | reverse complement strand
GCCCATCACTGAAGTGGTCTGTGCGGGAATATGTCTTCCAGTAGCAGAACTTCCTTGGTATACAGAACTGGTCAGCAGGAGGAATCGAATACGTTCCTCCGAATGGCGATGCGTTAACGATTCAGTTCGTCATAAGCGGGTCCATTTAGTTTGTCGTTCAGGCGATAGAAGGACATACAAGATAAGAGTTGTCCGATCTTGCAAGTGTAAGAAATTCCAAACTCACGGCAAAAGTTTCAAGAACGATGTATGAATCAATGGAGTGAATTTAGCAAACAGAAACTTAACGTCAGGTTCACAGAAAGTGAATTGCGCCGAGTTACGAACATATATTACACAAAAAGAACGCTTTGCAGAGGTTTAAAAAAATGATGGAAGAAGAAAAAACCAGGATTGTTTTCTTATTCGAAACTTTTCCCGTAGTTACGTGTCTCTTGTCACTAGTAAGCTGTTGTAAATAAGATATTTCCTCTTACGAATGTATTATGTATACTATGTAATCTTGTGAAATATAGACTTGCTTAAAAATTCACCGATTGAACTTTTTTTAAAAAAATCCATCCTTTCTACTGATGAAGCGCTAAAGTGGGGCAACTTGACGGGAGGAGAAAAATGGGATTCGCTCCCAGCCAGAATTGAACCTGGACCTTTTTGGCGATAAGCCGAAGGCATGTAACGTGGCCACCCGGATGATGCCATTTTTACATTAATAGAACTTTTCTATCTGTAATTAGTTTATTCGAAATCAATAAAGCTGAAAAAATTTCTAAGTAGCTAAGTTAACACGAGTTTCATTTATAAAATAGGAACATATTCATTCTATACGAATTCTTTACTTATAATTGATCATAATTTAATAGTTATAGGTGGAACATTAGCTTAAAAAACATAAAAAAGGCTGGAAGAGATTAATTTCACCTCTCACAATTCCCAGCCAATTATCATTCTACATTTGTAATCTAAAGCTGGTATCCAGCAATTGTCTACTAGAAGTGCTCCACCCTTCGTGACGTAGACAACTTGCCACGTGCTTTACAACTTAATGTAACCTCATAAATCTCTGACGGGGCATGAGAAATGAGTGAATTGTAAATCTACTTAATGTGATTTACAAAGTCAGCTAAATTAATTTTGTGGCAAATAGCAATCAATTTTTCCAACAGTCAACACAATTTTACCAAAACGATATGCCATCATATTTAGAAAGGTTCGCTTAGTCCCTTATCGACGCCATGGATCTGCATCATAATATCATTATCACAATAATTGCTAGCGTTGTGAAAAGGCCAGGTGTGGAGGAATCGTTTAGCGAAAATTACAGAAGATTTATGGTGATATTTCTCTCGGGATTATATTTTTGATGGTCAATGGTTAAAGTTCATCAATATCGAACAGTCTTACACTATATTTTACTCCATTTTTTTTTTTTTTTAACGTAGTTGTCTTATTTGAATCCTGTTATCAAAATTCTACGTTATTAGATAAATATCCAGACATTGTTTCGTCGTTATCTTGGATGGATCTGAACAGGAATTCCGTAAATTCTTGACATACTTTTTAACGATTCCTGTGGTGCTGTTTTGCTGGAGTACGAACAAACCGGATCATAAATAAATGGTAAATCTTGGTTTAAAGTGTCAAATTATCATCCTGGTAGTAGATAATGTGAGAACTAGAGGAGGAGGATGTAGACATCGCTCGTGGCCATATCTTTCATGTATCGCGTATTAGAAAATGATAAACAACCAGTGATAACTACAGTAATAAGCAGTTGTCGTCAGTGGCCTAAAAGACAAGAATAATGGCTTCGTTTAGCTCGGTATAGGCTAATATTTAGACAAATGTTAAAAATTCGATTCCTCAAGTTACTTGACATGAATTTAATTAATTTATACAAAACTCGGAATAAAATTCTATTCAGAGAATTGAGAAAAATACGATCAGAACTTTTTTCACATAATTCAACGATTGAATTGTTTGTTTAGCAAAGTCTGCAAATCTTCCGATCTTGCAACTTAATCGCCAATTTGTATTCTAGATGGGATGCAGGATAGCTAACCATCACGTGTCTCTTTTAGAGAAATCGGGCGGAGTCTACCTTATCATTGAAATATTACCTCCGCTAATTACTCTATTGACGCAACAGCTTAAACAGTGTAATGACTGTTGTGTTCTCTCCTTTCTACCGTACTGAAATTCCATAACATTTTGATAATCATCGAAAACACTTTATATTAAAGATGAATATAGAACGCAGTGATAAAATTGTGGCCTTTCGCATTACAGTGCTGCCATCTCTTATTAATAGCCATTGATACTAATGAGTTTATAGAAATAACATTGAATTTTAAAATTAGTATCAAATTATATATTTACTATTAAATTGTTATAAATTTTTGTAGCATATACAGTATTTAAGTAATTTGTTTTTGTATATTATCAGAGTTTTTTTTATTACTGCTACGATTTTTTGAAATTTCGCTTGTATAAAACAAATTTTCTACTAGAAAGCAGCAGTTTTCAGTATTTTATAAAATAGTTTTTAATGAAGTTATTTAAGTAATAATTTGGGAAAGACAATATTTTCGCGCTAGTGCTAGTTAATTCGATTCACATATCCCTCGTTCGTTTTTTATATTAAGAACTAAGTTTGTTATATGATACAGTTGCATATATGTAATTATAATTTAATTTAACAGTAAAGCATTTTAGTTTACTATTGAAAAAAATTAAAGCTCAAAATTTGCATTTGTGATATGCGTGTTTATTATATAAACTTTACGTTTTAAGAACTTGTTGTAATGTTTAATAGTCAAACAGATGATTCATGTTATATTTGTGTTGTTAAGAAACGTGAATTGTTAATAACAAATATAACTGAACTATCAATTAATTAGTATAATTTTATTCAGTTAAATTTGAATTCGTCTGTAGATATTAATTTTTGCAAAAACCAAAAATAGGTTATTAATAAAAATATTTTTATACATAGTATTGGCAAGTTTTTCATGCATTATTGTTTTTTAGTTTAATGAAGAAACGTATTTAACGGCTTACGAGTCACTAGTAAATTTTTTTTTGTATTTATTTTTTTTCTTAATTTTCATTCTTCGAAATTTACTAACGTCCTTCTCGTCAAACCTGTAATTATCTTCAGAAGGACAAAGATAACCGTTCAAGGTTTCAGCAATGAAATTATGAAAATTCTTTACAAATTTTAAAAATTGGAAGTATATTCTTATAATATATATTAACTCTCTAAATTTAAATATATATAGCGGAATTTGTATTTACATAACGCGGTAGAGAAATATTTAACGAATAAACGAAAACAGATTCAAAGAATAATGATAATTAATCATCGAAATTTCGATCTGTTTTAATGTAGTTTGAGAAAAATGCAATCAAAATTTGACAGAAAGACACGTACTAATCCTTGAATTTATGATAATTAGAAGATAATGATTAAACCAAACAAGCGGATGAAGTGCTGACCAGAACTACGTGACTAGTTTTTGAAAGAGTTATGGTCGGTCCCCCTTGGGACATTGTCAAGTGACAAGATAGAGAGATTTATGAGGTATCTATTTTAACCCTCTCTCCCTGTCCACCAATACTTTATCAATATGTAGTTGAATTCTGAATGACGACAAAAATGACACTGGCGAGAGATAAATGAGCCGAACGTCACGTCTACCGCCTTCTCATTTTATAAAATATTAATTGGTTAATGTTAGAGAAATTACACCTTCCGTATAATTATTCTCAAATCTTGTTTAAAACACGGGATAACTCATTAGTCTATCAACCGCCTTGTTTCAGCAAAAACGATTAATATAGCTTAAAATACCATAGCATCTACTTTATTGTTTCATCAAATTTATGACCGATGTGAGAATCGTTTATTATCTACTTTAATTCTGAAGTATAAAGACTTTTCATCCATAATCAATGCCATTCTTATAGTTTTAAAGGTTCTTCGCACTATTTTCTTTAAACAAATAACATCAAAATTGAACAAAATGAATATCATTACAAAAATTAAAATTGTAATTAAATTATTTATTCATAGTTGGAAGCTCTAAATTTGTCTAAATTTTATTATTAAAAAAAAAAAAAATGTTAATTTTAAATTTTTCCGCAAGGGTGCTTGTAAGTTTCGTTTCTCTCATGGATGGTTTCTCTAAACAAAATTATTGTTTTACTGATTTCTTTTTTGAAATTTTAAATAACAAATCATAATTATTTAAACAATAAAAAAATTATGTACCGTATTTCAGTTTTCAGCAATAAATTCAGGATTTATTATAATTTATAATTTTGATTTATTTTTAAAGCAATTTTCATAAAATAATATTTCATAAATCTGTAAATCAATTTATCATAAATCTGTAAGACAAGTGACCTCGTTTTATAGCTCTATAATTTTTTTATTTATCTGGAATGCAAAAAATCCATTTACATTAATTTTTCGGATGAGAATTTCTCATTAATAACAACGTCGGGATATCATATTCGGTATAACTTACAGAATTTTTTATCTACAGTTTAGGGGCACAGAAAAATATTCCCATAAATTGTAATCATTTTGCTTTTTTCTATGAAATATTAATTTTAAAATGTTATCATATAATTTTAAAATCTACTACAAATTTTATACTTAATTTTATAACATTGTAAAGTAGTTAAAGCGAATAAAAAAAATTAAATATTTTAGTTAAAATAGGCACAGTTAGAAAGAATATGGACGGCCCGTTATGGTCAGACGTATCTTTTCGAACTATCCTGTAGAGTGTGCAATTTTATTTATGTATTTCTTGGTCCAATTTATTATATTTAGTTGCTACTCTGCGTGTACTTAGATGGAAGATGAATAAAACATCATTCAGAATGTGGGTGTGTAAAGACCAAAATATCGAAGGTGATGATTGAAATACGTGACAAGGAAAGAAGAACCGCATTCTGACTCGAAAGTTGTATATAGAACTGCATCGGAAAGAATACGGTTCATATCAAGATCTATAATCATTATGGTGATATTAGTAGGCACGAGATGCTCTTTTAGTGGGCAGACATCGACCGGTATTGCTGCCTACTATTAGCCCGTCTGATAAATGGAGAATCGAACCAGCTTCGTTGAATATAAAAGATCTGATTTTAGATAAATATTGCGGCATTATGCAACCATGTTCTTTCATAAAGTTTGATTGATCATAGTAGTCGAGTCTAAAGTATTAAATTAAGTTAATAGATTCGGAAGGTTTAGTTAAACAAATCTGTTATAAAAAGAATCATCGAGCATGATCTCGTTCAAATTCGGTTAACGCTAAAAATGATCGATTCTACATATTACTAATGCGGAATCTTTACGCCATTATCTTTTTTCCCTTCTAATAAAATCAAATAAATTATGATAAAACGGCGAAGATATGAATCAAATTATAAAGTTTTATGCATGAACGTGATATGCCTACAGTCTGTCCAAAAATAAAAACATCTTATACTCGCAATTTAAGATTAATGACACAGATCTAGGCCTTTTAGTAATAAATTTCGCGATTCTTGGTAAGTATTCAAAATATGAACTGCAGATTCATAGGTCAGAAATAAGTTTTTGTATATATAAGTCTATAGAAAATAGGCTTCGAGGAAACTTTCAAACAGAATCTTCTTGACATTCTTGATAGATCATCATCACCCGGATATGCATATCTGCATTATGAAAAGTATAGCAACTATTATTTTGATTAATTTATAAGATTAAAAAAAACTGGATAAACTCATTTTTGATAAAACAATAATCTGTTAATTGAATAGGAATTAAATCAAGAATATTTTTTATCATTATTTTAAGTACGTCTATTGATAACTGTCACCGTGAGATCAAGATTCTAAAATTTTATTTTTGAAATGTCTGTTCTCTAATATTTGATTAATAACTTGCAAAATCAATATTTTTTATCCATAAAATCAATCAGTCGGGACTCATAGATTACTGTTGATTTATAAATTATATTTTCCATATTAAGTGATCAAAAGTCAAGTTCTATTCTTCAATACTCATCAATAAATCTAACTATGATTAAACAGATTTATTTTATCTTTAAATAACTTTCATCTATCATATGCTTATTTAAATTTACGTTTCCTAAACTGTTACTTCCATACTGAAGTAGCTTCAGAGTTGTATGGTTTCTAAAAGTTGGAGAAACTCTTATTTAGACCATTGCTATGTTATAATAGCAAGTTAGTAGCTAAACGAAAGGATATATTTTAAAAACACGCGTATAAATAACGTAATAAATATTTATACTTGTTTTTCAAGACGTTCCCCAGTATTGGTAGATCTTTGTAGGCGTAATATAAAACTATCACGTACTGTTTATCACGGATATAAAAAATTCTGAGGATTTGACTTTTTTACATAATATTGATTCGATTCAAAATTCAAAACAGTAAAATGAACTTCAATATTATTATGTAAGCATTATTTTAATGATATTTAATATAAGTTCCATATAAATATTATTTTCTAAATTTCAACATATAACAATTTATTATATATAGAATTTTTATATCTTCTTTTTCAAATCATCAAGATACAAAAATTATTATGATAACGACAATGAAATTATTATAAAATAGAATATTATTATTTAAAAATTATTAAGATAAAAATTCATTTCTGTAATCCTGAATAATAAATTATATTTAATTTTTTCATTTTATTTTAATGCTGAAAGTATAAATTCTTTCACGATGATTTGTTTTTATTTTAGGAATAAATAAAAATAGTGTTAGAGTCGTGTTTTGAATGAAAAGAAAACAAAAATAGTGCATGACACTAAAGTTTAAAAATTGAAAAATTTCCTGTAAATTTTTTCAAGAAATTAATATAATACTCTGAAAAAGTTTGATAGCAACCAATCTATTAAAATAAAAACTTAATGAATAATAATAATAATAATAATAATTAACATAATTTCGGACTAAGGACTTAGCTGAAATTTGAATTATGTTTATGTTTTGCTTTAATATAGATGATCTAGCGCAGTGGTTTCCAAAATGTGGAGCGCGCATCCCTAGATGTGCATAAGAAATTTTCAGAGATGCTCGTCATAATACCTGTCTGTTGAATAGAGTACATACTATTTTTCTTTATCGATAGAGGAATATGCGATTAAAAAAATTGGAGATAGCTGATCTAATAGGCTGAGCTGATGTAAAGATTTCTTCTCCTTCGCTACTGAGACCAAGGTCAATTGCAAAAATAAGTTTATTTCCTAGAAAGATACACGCCATAAAATTTCACAATCACCGCGAATAATATGATTCATAATCAATTCCACAGTTATTCTTACTAAATTATTAGTTAATAAATATTATTAAATATTAAATTAAAAGCATTAAATATGGATAAACAACAAGATTAATGATAATGGTGACGAACAATACTTTTAATACCGTTTATTTAACTGAACAAAACACCTGCCAACTGCCAGAAAAATAATAAAATTCTCTTTCATCTACACTGTATTCTATCTAAAATATTTTGTTTGGCTAAATAAAAATAACAACAGATTAAAATTAAATTCCATTAATAAAATTAAAGTCTTACGCACGATTTCTTATTAATCTCTCGTTTTTTTTCGTTTAAAACCAGCTTATAATTAGACGGCATTCGATAATAAATTAAATCTTTCTGTGGAAATAAATCGAAAGTTTCGATCTAAATATTTTTGTAAATGTCATCGTGTAAGTCTTTATATATAGAATATATATCCAAGTACTCAGTGAGTGTAAAACAGTAAAGTTCGATCACCGTTTTATACACCATAAAATACCTCGTTTCGTTTAATTTAAAATCGTAATGATACGATCCTACAAATTAAGTCTTCAAGTTCCCTCCAGCTCATTTTAATTTTAATGTTTGATTCCTTTCTTGGAATAAAAGCAATAAAATAACAATAAATCTTTTTCACTTCAAGGTTTAACTTATAGAAAAGATTTGTTGTCAATAAAATAGAGGCGTAAACTGACATTCCAAACCAATTGACAACTTTACTTCTCTACAATCATCGAATTCGAGGATTTATTGCGTTTCTTTGAAGCTAATAAAGCTTCTGTTCCGACTACGATTTCACCATAATAGATAATATAAAAACAGATCCGAATTTTATTTTCTGAGATTAAAAAAAAAAAATCATATTTGAGGATACAGTTGGGTGTTTAACGAGGCTAAATCACTCATAAGAGATTATACTCATTTGCAATCTAAATATGCAAGCATGTTACTAGGCGGTAAAGTTTTAACCCAACAGATGCGCGACCTTCATTATATAACTATCCAATTATATTTAAATTAATCGCTTAATGCGTATCTCTTTAATTCGGTAGAGGTAGATGAGGGCAAGATAGTAAATTTTTAGATAATAATTGTGCAAAATAATCCAAATCTTATTAAAGAAAATATCATTATAAATGAACACATTAGTATTAAAATATAATAGGTAGTCAAAAATAAGATTAAGAATTAAAAAATATATATGATATATATATTTATAACATGACATCACTACTGTCTAAACTGTCTTATCCCAGTTGTGAGGCAGGTTGCTTGACTGATAAATTCCGATTTAAAAAATAATCTGGATATAAAATTAATAATTATAACTTATTGTTAAATTTTCATTCTAAAAAACAATATTTTTTTTATAAAATGACAATTTAATAATAATACTTATTTACTGACAACTTAAGTTCTCAAAGCAAGATTTATTGGAATTACTAGTTGTAAGCCTATATCACTGAAGACAAACAAACAGCCTGTGAATTCTTTAGGCATGTTTTTTATTATATATTTAGGCTATAAATTATTCCTAATACAGATTGGAAAATCAAGATGGTTGAGCGAAGCAGGTGGTGAAACATCTTGCTTAACCATCTTACTGCGTGACACATTCTCTGGAGAAATATATATCTTTAAAATGGTGAGAAGTACAAACTGTTGAATTTGGCATAAAGATGTCTTAATACATCGTTTTCTTGATACGTTCATCATAGATTTTATTACACTTATATTCTACAGCTATCTTGTATTATAAATGTAATAAGAATTATCAGTACATCTAAAAATATTAAACCGTTTCTGGAGGAAAATGAATAGAAGGCATTCAAATCTGTTTCTAATTATGGAATAGGCCTATATGTAGTATCTTTATCGACTGAACTTCGTGGCACATATATATATATATATATAAGCAAAAAATACCTAAATCATCTTTCTCCATCTTACTAATATAAAACGTATTCATTATCACAAACTACCGATTTTTCTTATGATCATACGAAAATGCATTTTACCATTTTTTATTTTTACCTTGAAAGAGCAATAACTCTAGTCCTTCAACATTTTATAGTCTACCGATTTATGATAAATTCTCTGTTTGAAATCTCAACCGATAAATTCTACTAGTAGTCCATCTACAGTATTAAAAAACAGGTCACTCGACAAAATCATCAACCTATTGTTCTAATGCCAACGGCCTATACTAAAAATCCCTGCTATTCCTTTTTGCTTCAGATGAAAATATTGCACCGTATTTGTATAACGATATCTGTTCAACATAGTATTCGATTTTAATAAAGTTTTGGTAAATTTGGCAGATTGATTAAAAATCGAATAACCGAAACGAAGCGATAAATTTCTATTCCCGATTGGGTTAATTTTTTTTGATGATTTTTACATAATTCATGATATTCACATTAACCTTATCTCATTTTATTTATATATTCGGTATTTGAAACTCCGACCACGTTCCTATTAAATTTATTTTGTCCGAACATAAAACTCGATTAACGAGTATCCGTTTTTCAATATTTATTCCCTCACATCTACAATAATGTTTCGGTTTTACAGATTGTGTTTCATATATCAGAATCGCGTATCTCGGAAAATAACTTAAATCACAAATCTTCAAATGACCTCATTTTTATCTTTCGACTTAGTCGTTTTATGTAATGTAAAAACATTACGTCTAGATAACATTGACAGAAAATATCGCACTTAAAAAGATTACATAATATAAACTAGCAATAAAAGTAATCTTTCCGGATTATAGATTTACTCCGTAATGCTCGATTGCAGCGCCAATTATATCGATTAATTACTAAACATAGATCTATGTTACTAACCTTATAATACTCTAATAGAAACTAATCTGATTGGAATTATCAACGTTAGGAAATACACAGAAAATACATCATGCTGTATTTTCAATCAGATTTAAGTCTAAAACTAATTATCGCGATTCTTGTATTTTTCAATGAGAGTTTCTAGAATACATTGAAAAAGTTTCAATGAATATGCTTTTAATTATGATTCGTAGAATATTTTTCCTAGTATTTATTGAATTAGAAAATCAAACTCGTCTAAATAACACTCATTATATTAAATAATTATTTATCTATACTAAAGTTTTTGCGGTTCGTGAAACGTAAGCCTATTCGTAATTTGAAATAACAAACTAAAAATTGAATTTTGATTCATAACAGTACGAAGATGGTTACATATTTTCTCATTAAATATATAATTGTAAAATATATGTATCCAGGAGACAAAACATATAACATTTAAATTTTGCCAGCAAATTCTGGAAAGGAAGAAGAAGAAAATTCTGGATTTCTTTCCAGAATTTTCTTCCTCTATTTTTCTTATATGTCTGTGATTTTTTGAATAATTAAAGCCAGGGAAGTCAAAAAATGTAACATCGAGATCACCTTTAATTTAATGATAAAACATTATTTAAAAAGTTATTATGGAACATTTAGATATCATGGCGATCTTACAAGCTTCTTGATTATTATTTTTAGTATATTTTCTTTTAAAAAGAAAATTAATTAAAAATGGTATTTTCCATGATGTGCAATACAAGATGATGAAAATTCAAAAAAGAAATTAACAATTTTTTCCGCATCTTACCCAATAGAATACTGTAATATTATAAGAGTACATGATACTCGGGTATATTTGTGAAAATATTTTCAAATAAAATTTTTACTTTTCTTTGATTAAACGAAACTACATCCTAAACATTTTTTATAGCCTTTAGAATATTTTATGCAGGAATTATTAATATTGTATTTATAAAAATTTTAAATTTCACCAACTTTCATGTAAACTTTTTTTTATAAAAAATTATTTGTAATAAAATCTTTCAACATTAAATATTTAAAATTTTCATATGAAACAACTTGTCTAAATAAATCAATTACAGATGATTTGTTATACGAAAATAAATGACCATACTGTATTTATTTTAATAAACATCACACTAAATATTTCAGTCACAAATTTACTAAACTATTTATAGATGTTATTTTTTGATTTTTTTCAATAAATACTATGCGATTTTGTTTTCAAATTCCACAGTAATAGTTATTTTTCCATAATTTTATTATTATTTGTGCAAAATACAAATTATGATTTTTACTACGATACCTATAGCACCCATAAAATTTTATGTAAAGAAAAAAAGAGGCGTCATTAAATAGAAAACTCTATTTATTATCATTATTAAATTTTGTACGTGTTTATTCTAGCCTATATATTATTAGAGCAATCTCTGTTTAAGTCATTATATTCTAGTGAACTACTGAACCGACTTTTTAAACAATAACAGTTTTAAAACATTATATCTCGGAATCGATGTGAATGTTCATTTTAAATATTATGGATTATGTCTAAAAGGATTTTTAACATGTTCGAGGCTACAGCATTTAATTTGCTTGCTCCACTGATCGGTTTCTATTATTTTTAATGTACTGTGTATATACAGTATATTTTTAATTTATATTACTTTTTTGGTTGAATATTTTATGTTTATTTTTATAAAATCAATTATTTTCCTTACTGGTTAGCGAAACAATATACTGTATACAATATTAAAAAAAAAAAAAAAAAAAAATATGACTTTAAAGAGAAGTTTGAAACTTTGAATCCAGATGGCACTACATAAGTAGACTAGACAGAAGCAACGATTTGGACAGAAGATATTGAATAGTATGTCGGAATTATCGGAAATAATTCGAAATAACAAGTAATAAATATTGCATTTTCGTTTAGTCTTCTTAACAAACTTGTGATGAGCTATTAAGTTGTCTGTGCCTCATAGCAATGATGTAAAATCGTTTGAGTAAAATTTTTAAGTTTTTATTTAACTTCATAAAAACAAAACAGAAATTTGACAATAATGTATAAAATATCTACTCTGCATAGAAATTACAAATACTGTATTTCCTTTAGAGATGATTAATTTGAAATTGATTAATTAAATAATCGATTTATGTTGATTTATATGCATATCTCATTTAACACAACTGGAGCTTGATTCGTTGGTTATAACTTTTCACTTTATTTAGGAAATATTTTTCTAAAATATTATTTCCAAGCTCCTCCATCAGCTCTTGATGCATTTCTTTCAAAGGCGGAAGATGTGCTCAACCCGACTATATTCTCATCAGAAAATCCATGCAGAAAATTAATCTCTCCCAATGCTGCCAAGTGTGACTTGTTCGGGGTTACGTCATGCACTGGTGAGTATATTAACTTACTGTATTTAATTTTTTTGTTATTATTCATTTGACAATACAAAATATATTTATTCAGTCATGTTTATTACTTGCACTATTGTTTGAGTAATGCCTAATATGTCGGCTGAAAATATTAAATTACAATATCTGGAGCTCATTATAATTTATTTTTTACAATCAACACATCGAGAGACTACACTATAAGCCACAATAATATAAACACTATATAAAATCCTTTATTAAAAAATTAGAAGCTCTTTATAACGACGATTTAATCTGCCTCTCTTTACAAGTTAATAGAAACAAAAATATAAGCAAAATAATCGATTTGTTTAATGAATTTTAAAATATATGCATAGCAAGCTCATTTAATGCAACAATTGCTCTCATATTAAATGTTATGCATATAATGTAGGCCTACTGCATTTTAAAATTAATTAAACAAGTCGATTATTTTGCTTAAATATTTATTTCGATTAGTTTATGCACTTAAGATCCATTATATTCAATGATTATGCCAATAAGATTCCGTATGTAGATCTACATCGAT
>WUQG02243186.1:0-20638 GCA_011317285.2 Androctonus mauritanicus | reverse complement strand
TATCTCAAATTAAAGATTTTTATTGTGTTCTACTCCTTACTAGCTTTTTAATGTCTTTGTCTGTTTTCAGGTACACCTGTGTTCTATTTTTTTCTAAAAAAACTAAGATGCCATGCAGTAAACAGGGATCAAATGAACACCAGTTGTAAAGGAAGGCATAGAAAAAGCAGTGGAATTGATACAAAAAAACAAACTAACTATATATGGTGCTGCAAAAGCATTCAGTCTCTCTAAGACAATCCTTTTGAGGCACCTCAAAGTCTTTAAGGCATCAGGTTTACCAAAGTTTTCTTATATCATTGTTCTGAATATATGAAAAGTTTTTAATGATGATGAAGAAAAACTTTTGGTCCAATACATTAAAAAAGTTGCCCACCTTCAGTATGGTTTGACTTTAAAAGATGTATAAGGGCTAGCTTACCAGTTCGCAAAACAAAATCACAAAGATTACAACAAATTTTGGGATGTGAACAAAAAGGCAGTGAAATATTGGCTTCCTAACTTATGTTTTTGAAAATTTGACTAATTTTTTTAGAAAATAATGCATGGTCCAAGGTACAACATACCTAGGTCCAAGGTACAACACAGGTGATGTACCTTGGTCCTAAAATACTTTTTTTTTTAATATTTAAAAAGACATAAAAAGAACAACATTAAAAGCTTAACAAAAATATATGTAACATATAACATTTCATAATATTCATTATCATGAATAGAAGCATTTTTTTTTCATATTGCAATCAAATTAAAAATTAAACTGTCAAAAAAGGTCCAAGGTACAACACCTTCCCCTAATTAATTATGATTAATTTTTTGTTAAATTAATAATTAACAAGAATTATCATAAAAATATTAATAAATTTAATTATTAAAATCATCAGAAATGTATTATAGAAATTTTTTGATTTTTCTTACCTGATCCCAGAAAATTTGATACTGATAAATATCAAATTCTTTGGGATCAGGTATGGATTATCAAAAAATTTCTATGATGCAATCCAAAAAACTTATAATAATAAGGTTTTGGATTAATGTAATATTGTTTCATTTAATATTTTTTATGCTGTGTAATTATATTATATATTTTCTGTCTGTTTTTCCTATGTATTCCAAAGCACCTGAATTTGTTATTTTTGATAGGTAATGAATAGATATGTACACACAAACAAAAAAAAACTTATTGAAAAATGCTCTCAAGCAAAATAAGAGAATATGTTTTCATGGGAAAAGGTATTTAAAGATGTAAAAATTGGAGGACTAGATGTTTTCAATAATAAAAAAAATGCCCAACAATTTCTGATAAAAGAGAGTGGATTAGGAGTCCTCAATAAAATTACCCAATAGTCATTGATTTAAAATGTGAGGAGTTGAATTGTTCAAAACTGACTTCATTGTTTTACTCTTTAAGTTATGACTAAAACAGATTAGATTGTTCAAGCTTTAGCTCTAACTCATGATTTTTCTGATCAGCCCAATTCAGCTTAATTGCCTACTCAATTGGATGTGTTTCTATATAGCTAAGTTTTTTGATTATGAGTTAAAACTAAAGCTTTGAACAAGCTAAGCTGCTTTAACCATAGCTTATTGAGGGCAGAATAAGGAAGTCAATTTTGAACAATTCTAATCCATTCATTTAAATCAGCAACCACTAGGCATTTTTTTTGAAAGTTCCTAAACCTCCTTTTTCATCAGCAATTGTTGGTTACTTTTTTGATTGGAAACCTCTAGACCCCCAACTTTTACATCTTTAGGTACTTTATGGAAACATATTCTCCTTTTTTGCTTAAGAGCTTTTTTCAATAAGCTAGTCCGACTTCTTTGATTTGCATGAAGAGCAAATTCAAACTTTTAAAATTTCAAAATTATCCTATGAATAAGTTTGCAAAATTAATCATTATTTTGATTTAAATATGTGCAAAATACAGTAATCCCCCATCAACTGGGGGGTTACATTCCTGCAAAACACTGCAGTTGGTGAATCTGTGGTTGATAAAATTAACTTTCTATGAGAAATGTAGGGCTAGAAGAATTAGAGAGTCAAACATTTGCAATACTTTTTATTACACATAATACTCTTTAAATATTAAAAAAATTTAAATAAAAAATAATTCATAAAAAACAATTTACATACGGATATATTAAAAATAAAATAGTTTGGTTGAAGCAGATATCTAGGCATTGATGCTGTGAATGGGTGAGGGCCATTATCAGACAATTACTTTAAATAGCTCAGAAGAGATGTCTGTTTCATTTTCTTCTGAAACTCTTTTTGTAACTGTTTATATGGAATTAACAAATCTTTCAAACTCCGTTTTAATTTTAAACTCCATTCCCTGTTGGGATCAGTTTCAAGAAAAAATTCTGTGAGATTATTCACCATTAGCAGCCCTTTGTTTACGTTAGAAGAACTTTGCTCTTTTTGTCTTTGTCTTCTTCCTCACTAGATCTGATTAGTTCCTTCAATTCTTCTTCAGTCAGTCCTCATTGTGTGAATGCAGCAGATGCTCAATCATCTTTTTGTCTGCCAAATCTTCACCACAGATGTTTTGCAGCATCCACTATCTCCTTGACCTTTGGGAGTTTGGTGGGCAAATTCATTCACTCCTTCCACAACTTAGACCAACAGGCATTCAGAGTTGACTGCTTTAGTAC
Organism: Androctonus mauritanicus; assembly: GCA_011317285.2. Classification (NCBI taxonomy): domain Eukaryota; kingdom Metazoa; phylum Arthropoda; class Arachnida; order Scorpiones; family Buthidae; genus Androctonus; species Androctonus mauritanicus. Next base: position 17,986 of record WUQG02243186.1, on the reverse strand, counting down.
ATCAAACAAGTCTTTAATGATAGTGATGCAATCAGATGTTGAACTTTCAATAATCTATGACTGTCAGACTTGGGACATTTTTAATAGGCCTATTCCAGTATCACTGAACTATTTAAAGGAACTCTCTTTTATATTTGGTCCTTGATCAAAATATTAAGTCTTTTCCATCCTTTCCATAATGGTCCACTAGGAGATATAAGTAACTTTAGCATTAGTAGCAGTTCCACTAGCCACACTAGCTTTAATTGCTTTTTCGCTTTTTTTAATAGTCCTTATAGTTGACTTGTTAATATTCATTAGCCTGGCCACTCGTGCAGTACTCTCACCTCATCCTAATCTTGTCACCAAATCAAATTTTTTCTCCAGCAATATGTTTCTAGTCTTTTTGATTGATTTATCATTGCTAATTATATTTTTTGAACATTTGGAGCACATGATGAAAAAAAATAATCTATAAAAATGAAACTAAATGCTGGATTGTATTTAATAAAAACACACACAAAACACAAACATGAAATAACATTAATATGTACTCAGGACACAGAAATATGGGACTGATTGATTTCACTCCTGTTGAAAGGTGTGTACTGTATGTGTAGAAATTGCAAGTCTATTCTTATAGAAATTTTAATCTAAGGTGACTTAAAAAGAAACAATCTCATTTAAATCAAAACTAAACTGAAACCAACATTGGTCCTTTCTTTTTCACTCCTTCCTTTCCCTTTTGGTGTGAAAATTCTCACTATTCTTTAAAATACAAAATGGAATGTCTATAAAATTATTAATTTTCAGTGAAAAGTAATAATAATGATAAATAGAGAATAATGCTTCCAAAAAAGCACTTAAGAACTATCCAACTATCCAAGAACTATCAAAAACTATGTGTACAGAAATTCCAGATCTGCAATTGGTGAATTGCTGTGCATTTATGTAATTGTGTATATGTGAATTGCTGTGTGTGTTTGGTGAATCCACAGTTGATGAAGATTACTGTATTAGTTTCCTAAAGAAAATTGACTTACAAAGCAAAGCATTTAGACACTAATTTTATTGAAAAACTATCATTCAATAAAAAATGATTAATTACAATAAATGTAATTTAAACTATTTGAGATGCATGTATGAAAAAATTTTCTGGCTTACACAAATTTGGTGCTGAATTTAATGAAAAAATCCAAACATAATTGGACCATTAGATTTGGTTCTGTAGAAATCATGTGACTTGTTGAGTGCAACTTTTATGCAAATTATGCATAAAAGTTGATTCTAGGCAAAAATATGTATATATTTTAAGAGCTTGTTTGATTCTGAATCTCATGATATAAGCAAAATTTCTCATTCTTGATAAAAAAAAAAAAAAAAAAGATTTTTTTTCTATTACAAAAATTTGCATTTTTTTAATATATTATGAGATAGGATCAAGACAACTACTGGAAAGACTTTGAGAGAACTGTGCGATCTGACCAAAAACAGATCTGAATGGCGAGCATTTGTCCATACAGTCACCAGAAGTCGAACCCGACTTGATGGCACATAACACCAACAATGAAGTATTGTATCATTCATTGGTATATCATTATGCCGTCAAGAACTGGTAATGTTCTAGGGGCCATCGATTGTTGCGTCATAGACCGGAAGAATTTAGACGGTATTCATTGCTATGTCACACACTCCGATGTTTTGTGACGTCATCTATTGCTACTTCATATGTCGGTACTCTTGTGAGTTCATCTCCACGTTAAATGACGTTACTTATCGTACTTCAAATATCGAATATGTGACATCATCGTTATGATATTTGATGTCACAATCTAATAATATTCTTGGACGTCATCCATTGTTACATCGTATGGAGGAACTTTTTCGATATCACTATTTCTTACCGCATAATGATACCATATACTGATAATATTTGTAACATCATTCAGTGTTATTTCATGATTTACGTTTGCCTGCGGGAGATGGTGTCATCCCTACCTGATGCTCTGAAAAGTCAGCAACAGTTAGAACAACAGACTGAAGGGTTTAAAAACTTATTTTAAACTATGAATTCAAAATGAGTAACATAGGGTAAGATGGTCAAAACCTTCGAGGTGATTTTCTTACAGCGTACGTTGTATTACTAGCGAGCAAAGTTTGGCTCATAGAAGACAATCGGTAAGCCGCGTGGAATATGCAGGATGATAGGATATGCGGAACATCGGCAGGATGGCCCCGTGATAAAGCTGTGGCTTACCATCTTGGAAGATCTGGATTCAAATCAAGGTCGCATAAATCCATTTTTTAGGAGAAGTCGGTCCCAACTCATTGAACCGCATCTTTCATCAACCCGATTGAACCCCCATCACGGGTGTTAGCCAGAGTGTTATGAGATTTATAGATGGTCGCCGCCAGATAAAGAATATCCCATGAGAATATGGCGGCTTAACCAAACTAATTTAAACGAATCCATGTGGAAGAAAAAAATAGAATAACAACCTCAATGTGTCCTGTTATCTGGAAGTAATTTTGACTTTGGATACCTACATTACCTACAGATTCATTCGAAGTCACCCTATAATGCCTGGGAGTAATATGTGGAAAAGACAGACAAACATCCCATTTTGTATACCGGGTGCCATAAAATAACGTGAGGTGTATATAAAATTATATCGCATCATGTATTGGACGAAATGTAACAAAGTTCGGTGGAAGTACATAATGGAACATGCGGTTTCGATTTCAAAAGAAAACAAATTTAGTATCAAAAATGGCCAACAGCAGGATTGTGGCGTTACAAAAGTGTAGAATATATAATTAAGGAATATGTAATTGCCAAATGAGCAATGTTAGTCCTGGACTACCTGTAAGCTCCTCGAATTACAAACTTCACTCGTATGTAAGTTTTGTTTGAAAATCGGGCAACCTGTTATTTTGTTTCCAAAAGTACTAAAATAACTTGATTTACTATATATTGTAATACATTTCACAATTATACTAATATCTTTCTTATTCCACAATTTTAAATGAAAGCTCTCGATATAAAACAAAGATTTTTTTAATGTGATTGCCACCATCTCGAAATATTATCGTAATATGTTAACTAACTGTGCAATTTTGCATTATATTAGTTGCTAAAGCAGTCTGCTATCATAGTGTTTAGAATTATTGAAGAATTTTTGAAATTTTTCAGAAATTTAAAAATGAAATTTCACGAAATACGAGTATTCGTAACTAAAGGAGAGCATGTAATAACATTTTCTGATGCATAAATAGAGAAAAATATAACGTCCTCTTTTGTACAAAAATTTTAATGAATTACTGCTTAGAGTTAGTCGCATTCTAAAACATTAGAAATTAAAATTCAAATTCTTCTTTACTGTATGGACTATGGTTGTCTATATCCATTAATTCGATTTTTTCTATTCATGCTGAGGGAAACTTTTATTTTTAAACGATAAGTTTCTTTTAGTTTTAGTAGTGTGAGACCCGTTCCGCATTTTTCATCTACAATTGGAACTAGCAACAATCCAAATTAAATGAAGATGTTTCATAAGATTGACAACATTATGTTGGCAGCCAAGTAACAATCTTTTCTTGATTTTTGTGCAAAATAAGTAACTTTATTTCTTTCAAAAGAGGATCGAAAATAAGCTTCTGCTTACTTTAGTGCACGGATGGACCTTCTAAATAATAGGACTTACAGTAAGTCTGGTTCACATCAGTCAAGTTGACTATAGCGAAGTTTTTGCGTCATACAACTTGATCACAAAATACTTGACTAATGTGAACAACTCGAAAACATTTTCTGAATGCCTTATATGATTTGAATTCAAGTAAAATGGCCAGATCTTTAAAACTTTCAAATACTGTAAGTTGATGCTGATATACTTTTTACTTGCCTTGAAAGACAGTATGAATAATGGAAACTGCTACTTGTCTTCGGTGTTTTCTAACTGATTCAAATTTATGCTAGTAAAGTTGTAAACAAGATCGGCTCTATTGGACATTCGATTACAAGAGCAAAAACATTTGGATTAGAAAATATTTTTCGGGATAAACACAAAATATAATTTGTGTACAATTTATTAATTCATAATATGGGAATTAGGAGTTATTTATGGAATTTGTGTATAATTTAATTCATAATATGAGAATTAAAAAAAGAAATATTAAATAGTTTTGTAATAAGAATCAGCTTCTGGAGCAAAATTGTTGGATTGATTAAAATTTATTAATGTAAAAATTAACCAACTTAAAATATCGTTTATTACTGACAGTTGGTAGAATTGTTCAGTGAATAGTTTCGGTTTCAGTATCAGAAATATGTATAAAGAATCCGAAAGACGAAAGCAGGATTTTATGTAAAACAATCCCTGCAAACATTATTTTAGTTAACAGTCTTGGTTTTATCTACTTGCTTGAATCACTTAACTAATTATGGACAGAAAATTCTCTTCTACTAATTTGCGTTAAAACATCTTGATTAAAACAACTGATTAATTATGAACGAATATTTATAGTTAAGTTTTAAATACAATGTAAATTTACTATAAATTTTTCATCTCTTTTTTCACTATCTGAGATAGTGAAAGAAGAGTTTTGCATTCCAGTCCGTTTCTCTCAAGTTCCATTTAAATTTTTGAAAAATATCAATTTTAACTTTATTCACTATATCTTATTTTCTTTTGAAAGTTTATAAATAAAAATTGATAGTTTTCTAGGAGATGTTATGATCTGTAGGATAGTTACTTGTTTTTATATTTATTTAAATGACTTAAAAAAATTCTCAATTATCCATGATTTCAGAGAAAGAAATGAAATTTTCTGATACTATTAAAAATATATCGTAATTTTTCCTATCGGACAATGAAATCTTTTAGTAATATTGTATCAATAATATGTTTTGTATCATATGATAATAAAACTGTATTGTATTCTTAAAATTTTTTTCAATTAACGAAGCATTCATATCTTAGATGTTGTCAAAATTACATCATTTTGTTGAATATAATAATGTTGTCTCAAATGTTTCAGAACCATCAACGGAAATGTTTATTTAATAAAACTGCAGCAATAATTATTTTTTGTTTCGTTTTAATTAATTATAAACACATTTTGTATAAAAGTTTTGAAAGTATTGTTACGAAAAAAAATTGTCTTTTATTATTATATCAATGAAATTTTCCTTCCATATGTATCTATTATAATTTGTTTTTTATGATAATTCTGTATTTTTTGTAGTTATAGATGAATGCAGTATAAGGCTGAACACAATTTTAATTATTCTTATTAAATTATTTCATTTTCTAGCATTTGATGCATTTTTATTGATGAATTATTTTTATTTAGTTTGGTTTGTTACCATCAGAAACTTGATGACTGCTGAGCTGTAGGATGTAAAAATTTATGTTGTTGTCGTGAAAGAGAAATCAAATCGTTCATTTAACAGTATTTAATTACTATTTAGAATTGGTAAACCCATATTTACAAATAAATTCTCAGAAAATGATTAGCATTTTTGAAAAGAAAATTAGTAGTAGAAAATTAGTAATAGAAGAAATTAGTAGTAGAAAAATTAGTAGTAGAAAATTAGTAGTAGAAATATTTTCTAATATTTCTGAGGAAAATAAATCGAAGATAAAGTAATAAATATTTCTCAGAATTTTATAAATAATTTATCTAATAGTTTTTTTCATAAAAATATTTTAAAGCTTCATGAAGAATAAAGATTAAATCTGTGTCTTCGAAATCATCTTCAATGCGTAAGTTGTATATTGAACGTCATAAAAATGTATTAAACAGTTTCATTATCACATGACGAATTTATCATTATTTGTAACGGAACGGATTATTGTCAATACTGTATTAATAAATTAATTTATACAGATAATAATTTGAACATATTGTATTCTAAAGCTCTGGAGCAACGCAGATTAGAAATATGTTTCCCTTGCATTAACGACTAGTGCCATCTCGTGTCAAGCATAAATTTAAAACTGTTACTAAATCTTTATCATTCATTATTCTCTCATCTTTAACAGAATAACTTTAGATGATTAAATCTCTGCCATTTTAAAAGAAATAAATCTGCGTGGATAATTAATGTTACTTATAATTCTACTTTAACGGCCTAAGAACATTAATAAATTTTATAAAAATCACTCAAATAATTCAAAATTATTAAGCAGTTATTTTTTAAGTTTTAACATGCGCGATTTATAAATAATTACAGATAGGGGATTAATTTATGTATCATTGTGATCAAATTCAGCGGAGTGAATATGTTGAATTCTCTGAAAAATTCTTAATGTGAAAAAAACTAATTTATGGAAATCATTCATACATACATTGCTGATATATCTTTATTTGAACTCATTATTCACATATTAACCTTTCGTACATTGGCATCTACCAGTTGGTTTACAAGCACGAAACTTTTTTAGACGTAATGCGCATTGAATTTTGCAAAATGTACAAAAGAAACTTGCATCTACTTTCGATTTAGGTATAATATCTAAATTTAAATAAAACAATTAAGAAATTTTAAATAATTAATATAATTTTCTTAATATCAATAAATCAACTTACCCATAATCATGTTAAAAACAATTAACATTAAGACGATTTTAGTAAGACGGTTCATTTTTAGATATACTCGAACAAAATAAACAACAAAATGGCAAGTTGTCGGAAATTATATTTACCTTCAAAGAAATGAATTTTTAAGAAATATTAAATTATTATTATATAAAAAATTTTAAATATTTAATTATTGCTGTCGTATATTCGATTATTGTATAAAAATGACAGGATCTGCAAACTGCAGTATCAAATTTTTTAAAACATTATAATTTACATAGAAAGCTTATACTTTGAGCTTTGAGACATATGTCCTCTCTGAAATTTAACCCGTTTGTAAATATTTCTTTAATGGTTAAAGATCTATATAATTTCATTGGATTATATATGAGTTTTAACTAGTTTTCAATAGGAAATCAATGATTTTACACATTTGGAAAGATAAATAATTTCACATAATCAAACAATGTATTATATACAGGGTCGCATTTATCATTAGGTGCATTAGATGCAATCTGGGGCCTCACTCTTTATGGGCGACATTTTTAAAAACTAAAAATTTAGATGCGGCTGATGGACATTTTCAATGTTGAAATGAATAATAGAAAAGTATTTTAGAAGCAACTTGCATCAAAATAAAACAAGGACTTGTCTTTCAAACAATGGACTCGATTAATTATGATGACTTTATATATGTGGAGTTAACATTCAAAAAAGACTTTGTTACTCAAATACAACTTTTGGGAATGATCAATTAGACAATCTACTTTCAAAGAGTAAGACTAAGACAGTCAACTTTCAAAGACCATTATAACTAAGACAAACTTGCTTTTGGATGATTAAACTCCACAGAGATCATGGTATGAACCACATAAATCGAAATCAGTATTCAACTCAAAATTTTCAATTTTGGACAAAGTCTCTTTTGAATGTTAGCTCCTCATATATATTTGCTGAAAATCAAAGCCAGAATAAAAAAAGTCAGAATAAACTGATTTTTGTTTTTAAATTTTTTAATGCAAATTGATGTAAACCAATGTTATGTTATTGTTGCACTGTTAACGATCAATGTCGTGTTATTTTTATTTTATTAAAATGAGTTATTATGAAAATATCGACTTTTATTTTCAATGAACTTAAAAAAATATGCGTATGAATTTGATTAACTAAAGACTTGTTCTTTTGCAGCCTCATAATGACGTTGCGCCTAGGACCTCCAAAAGTATAAATGTGGCTCTGATTATATAGTACAGTAATATCCGGGAGTGACTTAATAGCTGGGACAGGAGTTCATAACGTAAGTCGAAAATTACATAAGTCGGGTTATCTACAGATTCCCAAATCTAATTTCAGGTGCACATATGTATTAGTTCCTTAATTGGCTCTTTATTACCGAGAAAACATGAAATTTTTACATATAAATATATATGAAACAAACAAGTGGACGAAGGAGTAGGATGAAAAGTCAGGTATCTCCGAAATGACGTAAGTCGGAGTATTACTGAACTGTATATTAAAAAAAGGAATTTAACTAAAACACCAAAAATTTAGTACCAGATGGCACTACGTGATCTAAATAAGTAGTGATCGTTGTATATTACAGAAAATATATTAAGATGTGGCAATTATTTTTGTCAGAATATAAATATAACACGTTTTACCTTAAGAATACAGGACTTACCTTTAATATTATCTTGGTACCAAACAGGGCATCTTTCCATTTATAATCAAATTGAATGTCGTAAACATTAAATATAGCTTGGAGGCTACAACGTTAAATAGATATTTTTATTACTCCCCATAAAAATTATAGGTTTATAAAATTTTTATTATTTGTTAAGCCAATTAACTGTATTTTAATTGCGAAAGTTTCTAACTTCAAGTGATACAAATTTTTACGATGATAAATAAAAATTGCAATAAATTTAATTGTTATCCAATCTTTGTATTAAGAAAATTATTTCTAATAAAAAAAATTATTAAGAACAATAAAATATTTTATAATAAATAAATAATTTTCGCTGAGGTCATCGTATTGTATGTTTGTTTTAATTACTTTATTTCAATTGATACATTATGCGGATTCACTGTAAAATATTTATAATTATTTATATCGATTAAAATAAGTAAATAATTCTTCTTGATTATCTAATTTTAATTCTTAAATCCATATGATGAAGTACGCTTTGCAGGTTTATTAATATATAACAATTATAATAAGTTTTTAAAAAAGTTTCTGATATTAATTATTGCACCAGGTGTTTAATTTTATGGTTTGCTGATAATGCGAATAAAAGGACGATAAAATAGATAATTAACAACAAAATTATAAACATGGTTTAAGTCATCGTTGACAGATTAGAAGCCAAGACGATATTTTATGTTATTAGATATATAATAATTATGAATAAAATATGAAACAATAAAAAATATCTTTCCAGCTAAAAATGTCTTTATGTTGAGACTGGCGAGAAATTTTCATTTTTAGATACGAGTTTTTAAGAAAAATCCTATTTATCCGGAGTTGTAAGGGTGATTGTAGAAAATGTTGTCATGCTGGACGAAACTGAATATATGGTTCTTTCATCTTCGAAGAAAATTAGTATTTTACTTTACAGTAGAGTATTCGTACCGAATATGTACAGTAGTATATAGAAAAAATGTGCATTTGCAGTTCTGATCCTCTATTTTGAGTTCTCTGTAAAATACAGTGTACACAACTTACCGTAAGTATCCTTATTTGCTCGATACGGAATAAACGATGGAAACGATCTGCTTCTTGCCATCTGAAATTTTCTACAACTTAGATGTGAACTAGGCATAAAGCGATACATGATTAACTATTACTCCATCTCTCCCACCGCTGGTTACCAATGAATCCAGAGAGCTTTCAATACTGTATATGTAGTGCTGATGTACGTCAGTTTACATGTCCATGGCAGATTAACGAGGACAAATACAATACCAAAAGTAATATTTGTTTACACGTTTCTACTGGCGGATGGCGTCTTATCGGGGTTTATCTATTTTATTAACAAAGAATATCCGGTTAGTCAAATATCTCGGCGGTCATTCAGGGTGGTGGCTTAACGGGGGGCGTCTTATCGGGTTTTGACTGTATTAATATATAGAAATGAAATGCAAATTTCGACACACCTAATGTAAGGAAAAATTTTTCTTTAATTTTGTGCTATAAGCTAAGCACATTCAGTTGATTTCCAAAATATTTTGACGAAACTATCATCATTTTTAACGCATGATTTAAATATAATCCTGCAGAAATGCAGATTAATTAAATTAATAAAAATATATAAAAATTTCATCACCTATCAATAAAGGTAACTTTTTTATTTAAATCAGTAAAGCCGTAACCAAATTAAAAATCACTCTTTTAAGTAGGGGAGACTGGGGTTAGTCGTTACATGGGGCTAGTTTTATTTCCATTTTAAAAATAAGAAATAAAAGATAGAGTGATAATTTTCCGTCAGAGGGTATATATTTTGAAATGACATCATCAACCAAACTGTCAACGCGCCACTTTTAGAAAAATATTAGTTATATAGAGAAACGTGTTTTTTCATCTAGTGAGTAAAAATTTCACTTCTACGTAATTTTTTAATAACGTCGCTATTTAATAGTTTCCATAAATGTTTTTGGTATCACATAGATTACCAGAGTCTTTAGTATTACAGTCTTACAGACTTTAGTGTTGATATCAAGTGACGTTTAAATATATTGTGTATGTAAAATGATGCCTATAGGGGTCATTTGTTACTTTTGTCACGGGGATTGTTGTTACAGTGTAACAACATGCCCTTTATTTATAATTTCAGTCTTGATCTAGTTACTCCACTGAAGAAGAGCCTTCATTCTCAGGATATAGACCTAGATGTCTTGATCAATCAACAATTTAGGTAAGTCCGCAAGAAATACGTCCATATCCAAAAGCATAAGAACGAAGCAATGCACGCAGAGGACGCAAGAACAGAAAAACCGAAATTGTAACATACACACCAGTTAAAAAGATACTAGAGGATGAAGAAAAAGCAGAGTTCGTCGAAAAAACGCTTAGTGGAAGGGCAAACAAAAAAAAATAAAACCGGAAAAAAATGAAACTAGAAAGAAAAGAAAAACTGTAATAAGGCCAGTTGACAATTCATCAAATGAAAATGAATGGTTTTGCATCGAATGTGGTGACCCTTATTCTAAATCAGTCGCTCTTGCAAAGTGGTATCAGTGTGGAAAATGTCACGAATGGGCCCATGATCATTATGCTCGTTTCGATCATTTTTATCTATGTACAAACTGCAATTCAGATGATGATGCAGATGCTGATAATTCTGACATCTCAAAATTTTAGGTAACTAGTGCCTATAAGTTATAGGCTACGTTATATTATTATCTAAATTATAATTTAAAATTCAATATTTTATTTCAATAAACGTTAAAAAATAATAATTTGTGGATTGCATTTAATGTCCAAATAAACTATTCCTTATAACTACATGCCCCCTTACATGTAACAATGTACCCCGTAGATGGGGCATATTGTTGCAATCTGCCTATCTGCTTATAAATTTGAATAAATTAAAAAATTACCAATTTATGACAAAATTAAACATACTGGGTAATAGAAAAGAGTACTGGGCATTTGGGAAGCTTATTTTCATTATCCTATATTGAACAGTTTACGTGAAAAAAATTCTTGAAACATAAATGTAACAATTAACCCCAGTCTCCCCTAATTTATTTTGAAATCAATAAATAAAATTAACCAACAAAAATTACCTGAACATTCAAGAAAATTAATTATGGTTTATAAAATATTTTCCTCTTATTTTATTGCCATTTTAAATACTTTGGCTAAGGGGAAAACTGCAATAAAAATCAAATAAAATTACTACAAATTTTACAAGGCCCAAAAAGAAGTATTTTCTATTAACTAAAGTGAGAAACTTTCAGTCTGAAGTGGCATTTGATTAGCTAATAAGTATTTTATGGCAAATTCAATGGATTTAAACTTATCGTTGTAGGTAATAACGCAGATATTTAACTGCATATTTTCACTTTTTCAAGCTTAATTTTACTGCATATAGTTTTATATAAATGTAGCTACATGTGACGTATATATATAATGTTTCCGAGACGGTTTCCGAAAGACTGGGATCGACTGGCAGGACCAGAACGCTATGAAAAACTTTACAGGAGGAGGGACCCGAATAATCAAATCGTCCTCCTCCAGTGTGGAAAAATGAAACATTTCCGCACAGCCAATGCAATTGCCTATATGTCTGCATTGTTGACATTGCTTTACAACTATGACATTACATTGATAAATAATAATAGAAATGTTGCATGATTATATGTAATATTAAAAAAAGTATTCGCATAATAGAAATTAAAATATTTTAAATTGATAAATATCATTCTAATTAAACTTTTTCAGATATTTAGAGAATAAAAAATGAGACATCTTGATGTATTTACCTTAATACAATAGCTCCACTAGTTACGAACATTCGCAGTTACTAAATTAAATTTTAAAATGAAATTTCACGAAATTTCAAAAACTCTTCAATAATTTAAAGTAATGTGAGAGCAAAGTACTGTAGCCGCCAATATCATGTAAAATTAAAAAGTTAGTTAACATATTACGACAGTATTTTAAGATGGTAGCGATTACATCAAACAATTTCTCGTCATATATTCGGAATTTTTCATTAAAATCATTGAAATAGGAAACTTTTAATTGGTCTAATTGTGAAAATATATAAAATTATTTCAGTACTTTTGGAGCAAAAATGTCAAAAGTGTCCGTGTTACCAACAACCCGATTTACGAACAAAATTTACGTATGAATGATGTTCGTAAGTAGAAGAGCGCCTGTATTTAATTGCTTTGAGTGTAGTTATATGTAAATTGATATTACCAAGAGGAATTTTATAAATAAAATTGATATTGCAATTGTAATCTAACGAAGGACTCTCACGATTTTGTGCATTTGATTTTTGAAAATGCATAGCACCATTTGATAGAATATTTGATGAAACCTATAAACGGACAGAAATTATTGGAGGATTGCTGATGAGACGAAAGCTACAGAATTTCAAAGATCACAAAAAACTAGTGTTATATCAACGGACATAGTACATGTTTAATTTCAACTATTCTATAAGCCTACTTTAAGGATGATTGTATGATTTAAAGTATATTCACGGAGTTTTTCAGGTGATTTGCTATAAAAGGGAGACTTTAGAAAATATTGTTAGATTCATTAGCATCCATAATATCGATCTGGAGAAAATGGTGTGTCCCGATCAGATGAACTTAGCCGTCTAAACAACATTACGAGTTTGAAACAACATTGCAGTCTCAGCCATCTTGTTCAGACTGTTGAAAATGAATTTAATTTCCAGTTTAAATCGTATTAAATTATAAAATAGAATTTTTAAAGGAAATCAATACAACATTAAGTATCATATTAGAATGTGATTGTTATATCTTGAAATATAGTATTTTATCAGTTAGATGATGGTTATAGATCTTAATGAAAATTAATGTAAAGAATGGTTATTTTGCACTACGCATGGAGTTTTATATACTACATGCGTTAATGACGTTATAGACAGTGAAATGATGTAAAATTTCGCATAATGGAACTCTTTCCTTTATATAAATCTCTTGTGGTGCCATTTGATACAAAATAAACAAAAATGATAAGGGCCAGTTCCCATTAAGTTGTAGCCTATAAATATTCTGCAAAACTAAAATCTAAAGGCAAGATTAATGTTCTTAACAACCGATGAACGATTCTTTTTGGTGTACTTGACAAAACTGAAGATTAGAATTTTTTTCTTGACGATTTAATTTTTTAACGATAAATATTACGAAATTATTACATACAGTATAGCACTGAGAAATGAATATAATATTGTGTTTCGTATGTTATTACGTCATTTCTGAAACCAGAAGCAGTATTCAATATTGCTCCAGTACTTTAAATGGATAAGAAGCTATCTGGGATCCAGATATAAAGAGATGAAAGTCGGAAAATAACGTACACTACAAAGTATTGTATAACAAAAACAAGTGTTTATTAGGAAGAAAAGACATTATAGAGACAGTTGATAAATATAAATAGGTTCATCAAATTTTGGATGTTTTAAACGGAAAGGAAACGGATATGCCAAAAATTACCCATCGTACGCGATCCATAGGAGACTAATCAGGAGAGAGATTTTTTTGAAGTGTTTGCAATAGTCAATGGCTTTTCTTACTTTGTCTTCTTGCTGATAGTCAAGATTCTTCTCTGTGTCTGAGTGCGGTTTCTCTATGGTAAGGGTCTCCGCCTTCTCTTTTGTATCCTTCTCTGCTCTGATCTTGTCCGTTTCATTCTCCTCCTCTGTCGGTTGTTATCGCATTAATATCAGATGGTGGAGTTTACAGAACGATAGATGTCGGACACTTGGTTTCACATCAGGAATAGTCAATCTTTTATATTTTCCTCTATAGGTACCTTTTGACTATCTTAAATAGGTTTCTTTCTAAAAATCTCTCTACAAATAGTGTTTGCAAATTATTAATTCAGACGAAGATGTTTCCAGGTGAGAAAAACTTGATGATCCTATTTTCGTACATGCTCTAACAATATATTTATTATATGTACCTTTATCATCTACACAATACATCTAACTATACAATGAGACAAAACCAATTCCCTGGACAAAACATTATTTTTTTAAAGAGAATATTACAAAACCTAATTAATAGTACTAGATGATATTATGAAACCACATATTTATATATATTTATATCACGTAGGCTTACGCAGAATACGAGATTAATGCGTTATACAATATGTAGTATTAATAACGAAATGAACGTTAATAGAAAAAAATCTTCTCTTCGCATCGCGACAATTCAATGCTGAAAAGGCCATGACACATTGCATAGAACGTGAAGCGAGACAGCGCGAAGAAAATATTACAGAAGAAGTTATAACTCTTGTTTCGCGTTGCACCATGGCGCGTTCTGTCTATATTGTAGGCGCGTTATTCTCATCTTTTCATGGATTTGTCGACAGAAGTCACTTACGGACCGATGTTGATTTGATGATATTCAAAGACTTGATCGTATATTAGGATCTCGGCATCAAGCAACAAAAAACTTTGAAGAAAAAAGAAGAAGGTATAGATCTGATCTTCTTTGCAACGCTAACACAAATTCAATATCAGAATCCCAATGGCACGGTTGAATCGCCTGCATTTTACAAATTTATGAAACATTCATTTATATTGGCAGATTGCTTCCGTCGCGTCTCGCTGCACTGTATTGTACGAACGTGCTGATTGGTCAAAGTTTCATTTTTTCATTTCTTACACGATTACGAGAGCAGTCCTACGAGAAAGGCTTGGGGAAAGATTAGTTCAAGACACATTGTAGGCACACATCTGTGTGATATTGCTTTCTCAATCTTCGCTTCGCATTCTGTGCAGTGTGTCGCTTCCTGAATTCTGACGGAATCTCATCTGGTCATGTTTATTTTAATGGTGAACAGAATTTTAAAAATTTCCTTAATTATAAAATAACTTTTTAATTTATTTCAATGAACGCTATATTGTTCTAACATATAAAATTGGGGAGAGACTTTCAAACTCTAAAATAGCTAGGTAGGCTTATACGATGATCGTCTTATACATGAGTATATGCAATAATTTAATTATTTTATGCACAAATTAGAATAGGTTAACATGTTTACGTTTTTAATTAACGTGCAATGAGAACATACAATTGGCATGATATTACGATATTTATTTCTTCATTCAAAAACAGGACTATCGAGAATTAACTACAGATACTGCCATTAAAATATAATTAACGACAATATCTGTAGATCTAATTACAGATAACGTAACGAAAACTAACGTTATCTATAGCCATTCTGACGTTATTTTCATATAAAATTGCAGTATTATATTGCTCCATACCAAACGGTAAAGATAAATTTTAAATATTTCACATACCAAAATTATTTATGCAGTTTAATTTACCTAAGACAAATTTGCATAAGTTCGTAAGGCGTAATAATTTTTGAATAGTTTTACTGATGTTACTATTAATACTGTGATATTTATGTCAAAGTTTCGATCATGTTTATTGTTTTGTTGCAGATTGTTGAACTGTAATTTTCTTCAGTAATATCTCTAAACTGTCTCAGTGTAGACAAGTAACTCCACACACTGTTCAGCATCTGGTGAAAAAATGTTAAAATATAAGAATTTCATAAAAAAATTGTAAATTATTCATAAATAAACCATTAATTTTCAATTTATTTCTGAATTTATAAATAAGAAGGTGGAATCATTTCTTAAATTTTTAATTCATTTCTTATAAAAATTAATTATATGCATTTATTTTGTTCATCCTCAATATATCGTTAGAAACAAACATAGAAATATATGATTGTTCAAAAAAAAATTTAATCGAAGAAAACTTTTATAAAGTATTTTTTTAAAAAATTATTTATAAATTTTTAATAAAATTATCAATTTTTTATGTACTCGGAAATCATAATAAACTTCCCTTTTAATAATTTTCAAACAAATTTCAAAATTTTTTATATTATTTTAATTCTTTTTCGATTCAATTCAATTACTCTTTATGGCTTATCATGGGAATGTAAAAAACATGGTAATTATGTTATATATGAAGAACTAAACAGTGAGAATAACGAAAGCATAGTTTATAAGAAAACAATAGATAATTTTCAGGATTTTTGCGGTAATTTTTGCGAGAATATCAAGATATGTTTCGGTCTAATTAAAAAGATATAAATAGTTGGATTTAATTAATGATTGTGCAATCAGGATATAGCAAATCAATATGAATATAACTTTCCTTCTATATACGTGTGTTTTTCTTGTCTAAATAATAACTTCGTACTTAAAGATAACTTTAGTTATGTATAATATAATCCGTCAAAGCAAAATTTAAAATACAGTAACATGCTGCTTCACGCTGCTCCATTTAACGCTGTTTTGCATACTGCAGGCGTTTTTTTCGAATTCTATATTTTTTATTGATTGGCGAGATTTTTGAAAGTGTTATATTCACATAAATCCGAAATCGCACCAAGACGAAATCGCACAAAGACGTTTTTTTCCTGATCTTTGCATTATTGAAGATGAGGAACAAACGGAAGTTCCAACGAATTTTCACAAAAACAAGTTTATCAAATATCACGGAAATTATGGATCAGTTTATAAAAAATTATTGAAATTTTGACAGAAGTTCAGAGTCAATAAGAAAACTTATGGATGCCATATCTCAATATCGACCATTGCTTGCTGAACGAACCAGGAAAAGGCGAAACGACGTTACATGATTTCTTAACGAAAAAATAAAAAATGTCAAATGAGGAATAACCTTCCTCATCATCAACAATAATTACTTACTCGAATGTTTTTGATTTTCATAAATGATTTATGAATACAAATCGTAAATTTCTTTACTCGCTATCCAGTTTCACCTCTCTCCATTATTTACGTGTGTAAGACGACCTGGCTTAACGCTGTTTCATTTAGCGCTTGGATTTTCTGGAACGTATATACGCGTTAAACGCTGTCTTACTGTAATATATTTATCTAATAAATATAAAATTTCGTGCCTAATATTAATAAATACTGTAAACTAAAGTGGTGATCAATATAGTTTAAAATTGGCAAACTCTTGCAAAGTTGATTTGATATATAAAATACCTCTAATGCAAATTCTCTGGAATATAAGACTGTTCCAAAATAATGTAATCCAAAACTGTTTCCGTTTATTCTCTTCATAAAAGTTATAACCTATAGAAGGTAATGCTTATTATTATTAAAAGTTTATAAAAATGGAAAAATTAAAAGCATAAATTCTTAAATTATATTGTATAATTTTACTTTGATTAAATCTTCCATTTCCATAGGATATAAATTGAAGATGTACAGTTCGTGTATAGGATTCATAGCCTGATATTATCATGAAAAAATAAATAAAGAAATTGATATAAAATCCATATAGTAAATAATAAATCTATTAAGATCATAATATAATTTTTATGTATATCTTGATATGATTTATGATATACAGTACATAAAGGATTACATATGTGGTGAATAATATACATAATATTTTCATCTTTTTATAGAACAATTTATTAACACGAAATGAAAAGAAATGTTGGTTATGCTCACGTTTAAAAATTGTTTCACGAAACACAAAGAATT
This sequence comes from Androctonus mauritanicus, assembly GCA_011317285.2. NCBI lineage: Eukaryota > Metazoa > Arthropoda > Arachnida > Scorpiones > Buthidae > Androctonus > Androctonus mauritanicus. The sequence continues at coordinate 161 of WUQG02243186.1, read as the reverse complement.
TACGTAACGAATTAATGTTATAAATATTTTAATTAATAATTTACAAAGCAATAGAAGATTATTCGAATATTTTCTCACTATTAGGGGAAGGTTGCTATCGTTGGGCCGGTTCCTTCGATGAGCCACCTCCATTATTTTGTAGTTATTGACTGTAGGCTGTA
>WUQG02243185.1:0-50616 GCA_011317285.2 Androctonus mauritanicus | reverse complement strand
GAAGACCCAGGTTACGCGTGCAATGACCGTATGTGGGCCAAGGCCTAGAAACAATAAACGAATTTAAGATAATGAGTGTCGCTGTCCCTACGTCCGAAGACGGTGTTCATTGTACGCTCGTGTCCCATATATAAGTAACAGTATTGTACTTAGATATTCAATTTAATGCCGCTACACTAAGTCGTCAGTTGTATCTATAATCCCCATACATCTATTTTAACTTCCCATTTTAACTCCCCGATATTTTCTGGAAAAATTTAAAAACAGCGCATTATTGCCATTCAAGTTTTTCTTCCGAATATAATAAGTTAATAATAAACAAAAGCTTTAGGATGAATTTAATCGTATAACTCCGTTGCTTGATTTAGAATATTAAACTTATTTTTATTTGTTTTAAAAAATATTATATAGGCTTATTTAAATATTACTCCGTTTTAGATGACTGAAACTATAAAATCCTAAAATTTTTTGACAGTTTTAGATATCGGTTGCATTACGCTGGAAGATGTCTAGCATAATTAGCGAAGTATTCGTATCGCCTTTTCAGATATTTGTCTGCTTTTATCGGCGTAGTCGAATCGACCTTTGAACTTTCAGCTGGTAGTTTGCCTGCTTACGACATCCGCATTTAATGTCGCAAACTTTCCGATGTTCTAAATGTGGTCCAGTCGCAAGAAAAATTCCAAAATAAATGGTTTTGTTTTGGGGATTTTCGAATTCTTTTTTTACTCTCTTGAAAAATATTTTTCATTAATTAATAATTCGAGTTTATTTTCACACAAAAACCAAAAAAAAAACATTAGATTATTTCGATAAATATAAAATTTTGAAAGAGAAAACGGACTAATACGAAAAAAATCTTTCGCCCCGTTCCGTCCGATTTTTTAATTGATATCGGAAATTCTTTACGAAGAAACTATAAATCAGAGAATTCTGATAAAAAATAAAACAGATTGTATTGCCTTAAAGCCTTTAAAATTTTCTTTAAAAAGTAATAAACAACTGTAAACATTAGCTACAGATATGTATGGTCAACAAAGAAGTAAGATTTTAGAGAGTAACTTTCTACTACTACTGTATTAATTTTTTACTTGTATAATCCGTTAAGAATCTTTTCCCATCTTTTTATTGTTAGAAAAATCTGCGTATTTTTATTTTTTTATTTCTTTTAGCTACGATTTTCTTTTCTACACGAGTTTTTTAATAAGATATATTCGATTGATGTTTACAAAATTTTCGTATTTCCTCTCTGTAGTTAACTTTTTTACTAGCAATATTTTCGGATATAATCAATAATAATTATTAAAAAGAAACTGATTATAACTGATATCGATCACTAATTTAGAATCGATTTTATTCGATTTATTTTTTAAAATTCTATATCGAATATTTAAAATTAAAATAATGGTACTAATTTTCAATGTCATTTAAAACTTTTTTAAAAAATTACAAAAAACTTTTTTTAACAGATGAATTAAATGTAATTCATCTGGTATCATCAATGTTCTTTTTTTATTTACTTACGAGTAATTGTAACTGGGAAAGAAAACAAATTTATAATTATGATGAAGAAATTTGAAGTTTGAATCATTATTTTGAGAGAAAATCCGATTAAACGAGTCGATTTAAATTTTTCCCATCCTTCGCCATTTTGTTTCGAAACAGAGTAAAAATATCGCTAAATTTTTTATTTGTAAGAAGAATATTTTCGAAATTTTCAACTTTCTATTTTTGGTCATTGGTTAGACATCAGAAAAACAGACAAATTAGAGGCAAAGTGAAAACAACAAATTATTTTCTTTCTCTGGATAAAAAAAAAAGCGTTAGAAAATTATTCCGTTCTTAATTTCTCTTATCCTTCTCGATGGAGAGATAAACAACTAAATTCCCAGGGATATTTGTATTTTCTTCATTGCTAGATTGGATCTGCAGTATTTCCAAAATTCTTTTCATTTTATTGCTGGTATCTATTCACTCTATGATAAAAAGGAACTTTAAGAAACTCTAAACTTATAATTGGTATAGGTGGGTGGCAATCGTCCATCAATTTTGTTATATGGGCTTATTCAAGATGCAAATAAATTCAATTTTTTACGGGATTTATGATATTTCATACTATGAGGAATTGAAGAAAGTCGAAGTTTTACGAAAACTAATGGATACAGCACATTTCTATGATATTTTAAAGTTCGTCTCGTGTTAATTCTATCAGGCATTTAAACTTTCAGTAATAACTATAATCCTTTTTTCTACTGTTGTCATTTCTTTTGTCGTTTTTTTACTTCTTGTTGACGCTTTTCTATTCTGGATTTCGTCATGTGTATCAGAAAACTCAATCTAGTTCATCCTGCAAAGAAAAAAATTACAGATCAGATTAAACTTGCCACTTTTCACAATATAATGATACTTTCTGCTGGAATGATTGGCAGAATGTATTATTATAACTCTTTATATTCTATGGCACATTGTTTCGGATGACTATGTTCGAAATATTTCGGGACTGTAGTCTAATATAAATTGGACCCACATTTGAATTCATTCTCAGATTCGTGTATTTGTAAATTTTATTTTATCCTTTATAGAAATTTTAATGGGATTTTAATTAATTTATCCTATCTTTAACTTTGTTGCCATCAATCCGTTTAACTGTTTAAAAAAAATTAATTTTCTAATTAATTTGAATCGAATTAATTAACAAACAATACCTTTCTTCTGCACTCTTATCGAATTAATGCGGATTTTGTAAGAGAGAAAAATTGCGATCGACAGAGAGACTAAATTAGAATTGTTTTCTTCTGAATAAATTAATTATTTGTTTTTAATAAAGTCTACAAGAATTAATAAAGAGAGTAGAGAATGAGTAGATATCAAAAGGAAAAAATTGATACCAGGTTTACATAAGTAGCGATTAACTAATTCCCCAGACTACCGGGAAAGACTCAATCGTCTAGAATTAATCTATAGATCTATTATAGAATTCTCATTTATCTACAGCAGCGTCTTGAGATAAATACAGATCAGAAAGAAACGATAAGACTCATTACCAGGCTACAGTCTGATTCTTCTCATAGAAGACTGGCTAACTCTTATCTTAGGCCTGTCACAATTTGGGTCTTAAATAGATCGAAATGGGTTCTTGGAGGGCTAAAAATCAAAATGGAAAGAATATTTCCGAATCAGTCAGATAGGAATTTCGTTTTTATCGGGGATGAAACTTTAAAATAATCGATCAAAAATAATAATAAAGCGCATAATATTTAAAACGAACTCGAACGTTTTACGAAAACTGATTCAAATTTTATACAGATTTAAATTGAATTTTTAATGAGTAATTTATGAATAAATATTTACGTTTTGTTATCTTAAAAATACTTTGTAAAATATCAAAAAATTACTCATTTCCGAATTGAATTTTCCATTAATTTCCATGTTTCGATATTCTTAGAGTATCTAAGAATATCGAAATATTAATAGTGCTCGAATATCGAAACATTAATAGTTCTTAGTGCTAGAAAATTCAAATATTTCTAGCATTAGATTGAATTTTTTTAATTATCCGCATAATGAGATCATAGCTAGTTTATGGCATTACGAGAATTTAGTTCATCAAACTTGGAAAATTGGTATTTATTAGGCCTATATATAAAACAATATAACAATCTAAAAACGTCCAAAAAATATTTAGTTTTTTCAGAATTAACGATAGAGTGAAAAACCTCTTACAACTCTTGCCCAATTTATGTTTAGGCGTCCTTTTATGTTGTTCCATAGACATCTGAGAAAGTGCGATCAAAATGACTTTATGCAGCGCTTGGTTAATGCTCATGCTAGATTTATCCGATCTAGTACCATTTACTAGAGCTTAAGCCAAACCACTCTATTGAAATCATTGTGGAGGTTGGTCAACTCGGTAATTCGTGCTTTGAGGCGTGTTTGTACAGCAGGTCTGTTATTTACTCTTTTTTCGCATTTGGCGCTTATTACAGGTATTAGAACGAAGATCAATAATCAGAACACGCTGGCGGCAATAGAATGGACCACGAATGGTACGCCGAAAACTGATTTTCGCATTGAAACCTGCGAAAGAAACACCGCACGAATATTGGTATACAGTGTGACGTTATGTAGCTTCATTATGTAAACAAAATTAACAATTGATTCCTTCACATAACTGCTTTTTTTATAATAGTCTTATATCCCGGTTGGAGACAAAATTCTAGCCATAAAGGCTCGAACAGATTATTTTTTTCCCTCTTTAATAACTCTAAAACAGAGTTTATTGATGAAACCTGTTGCATAGCATTTAATATTGTAAGCGTATCTAAGTGTTAAGTACGGTGCAGTACAATTTTTAAGAGTATGGTATCAGAAATATGAACGTGGGTGTTACAATATTGCAGGATTTAGAGTTTAGACCTACATATTCCCTTCGAAAATTGAATTTAAATAATTACCAGAATATCCGTGTTTATATGTTTAGAGCTGTTCATTAGTTTCCTAGAATAAAATTACAATCTTTGGATTAATTAGTCAGATAACTAATCACACTTGATCAAAGTTGCATATGTATCTTCTCTAATATGAAATCTAGAATATGTTAAATTAATGAGCATTTTATTCGAGATACATATGTTTCGACATCTTTATGGTGTTAAAAATCCTTCAAACTTAGAAGCCAAATAGTAAATTTAAGTATAATCCGTTTAAAAGACGTTAAAAAGTTATCATCTACATTAGGGAAATTTTAATTTCACGTGAGTCAAGATGATCGAATTCTATTTGTTTACTGTGATTTTAAATTTATAAACTCGTTTAAAAACTGTCCCAATTTTCGTTTCGTCAAAAATTGTATCCAGTAAAATATATTAATAGCGTGTTTGATCACTTAGAAGCTTCAAAAAATTATGTCAGAAATACCTTTATTCGCTTTGAAGATGCATTACGTTCTTCAATAAAAGTATTCTATTAAGCTTATGATAGAGCTAATTGTGTTCTTAATATATGGTCTTTTATTCTTCGTCAAATTCTGAAACCATTTTTGTAGAAAACTTCGTTCTGTATAAGATATCGATACGCGTTATTGCTTGTTAGCAGAACTTTATATAGGTTACTAGATGTTAATAGGCTGTAGTATATTGTTACGCTGACATGTATAATTCTATCTATTTTTATATGGTAGCTTTCGGGAGTGTGAAGTAACTGATTAAGTAATTAAATCGTGTCGGTTTTTATCATCAGGTAAATTTTCACTTAATTTATATAAATTTGGTTTTGGCCGAGGTGAAACTCGTAAACATATTTTTTTTTTAAACAATTGGAACACAGCAGTTATAATACGCACTCGAGAGAGTAGTAGTGCAGTAGTGTAGCCACGTGTCTCCGACACAAGCTATGGTATTTCCGGTAACAGGAAGTGGTCATTAGTCTGTCGCCTAACTCTTTTTTTTTTACCCTTTCCTCTCTATATACAGTTTAATATATAACTTATTTAGAAATAGTGTTAAGTATTTTTAATAAATCTTTCTCTTTCGGATGTTAATACAATACGATTAATACACATTTTATCAGTTTATGCCGGAATATTTATGATTAATATTTATGTGTAGGAGCAAATTTTTATTCGTTATTTCAATGAAATTTTTTTTTATTAGTAAGGATTAGTAAGGATGTTAACTGTCGATAATATTTAATGTTATACCTAATAAAAATCATTAGAAAAATTGATGATAGTGGCTGTCAATGTTATTGCTTTAAGCAAAATTGTGCTTTTTCTCGTTGTAAATAATGATAAGAGATCACAACCTCGATAAATCGAAAAATGTTCCGAGTTTTTCTCTATTTGTTCGAATTATTCGCATTTAAGCGATAAAATTTTGACTAAATATCCAGTTAAACTGCATCATATAAAAGACGTAACATAATTTTTATAAAAATAAGTAAAAGAAGATAATATAGATGTTAAACCAAAATCTTGATTATATCATTTTAAAACAGGTTTTAAATCATTAAACATAGAGGAACTTCGAAAATTATTAATATATTCTGTTATATTAATTTATAATATTAAATTTAAGCATTTTTTTAGAGCCGATTCCGACAAATTTTCAACACAATTGTCAGTATTTGTGCTGTTTATATAAATGCTATTTATATCGAACTATTAATATTATATAGTAGATCTACTAGTTGTTGAGAAAGGAATCACGAAAAAGCTATTCGGAGTGCTTTCAAATAACTCGTTACATTGAAAAATGTTGGCTTAGATAGTTTCAAATTAGCATATGTTCTCATAATTAGTATTAGGGACCTAATATATTATTGACAGGTAAATAAAATAATCGTCATCGTAGTAAACTTTTCGTTATTATATTAGTTTTACTTTCTTCATGAAACTTTATATTTTAAAATTATTATTTTTGAATTTAAATAAAATGTTATGAAGTTATTTAACTATATAATTGCATTTGTTTCATTATACTTTATATTAATAAACGACCGATTATCTGCAATCGAAAATTAAGCATTAAATTAGGAATTTTCTTTATTTTTGTAAATTTCAGAAAATTCGTATTCGAATTTTTCCACACGAGAAATCAATATTGGTGTCAGCAAAATATTTGTAGGTTATGCTGATCGGGACAGTGAGAGAGACTAATGCACCGAAGAGAAATAATACAGATAAATAAATAAATTTTGCAAGTTAATATTTTCTATTGTAAAATAAGTAAAAAGTGAGATATAAATGAATATTTTCAAAATACTGTATAATGCATTTTTGAAAAACGATTAAGTAACTATAAACGAGTTTATACGATTATTATTATTATTATTTTTTATTTTTTTTTTGCGTCTTTTATGCAACGCGAATTTTAAAATCGAAAACAAACTCTAAGCTATTATCAGTAGTGTCACTGTACCATCATCACAATATTATCAGATATGAACGAGAAATGCAACGATTTATAAGCAATAATTATCGTTAAAAATTTCTTTAAATATAGAATTTTTCTAAGAACTTATTTTTAGAAATTTTTACTTTTAAGGTAGAAGAAAAGTTTTAACTATATAAAAATAAAACTGCTCTCTCGTTTTCCATTCGCAATTTGCATGTGGAACTGCTTGTTTTAGAACCGAATCTATTGTATAGATTCGGTTTTATCTCGTTAGTACTGTATTTGAATATTGAGAACAAAAAGAAAAATAATACAGCAATAAATAAATATTACAATATTTTTAAAAAAGTCGTCTGATATTCTTAAAATCGAATCTGAACAAGCAAAATGTAAATATAAGATCAGGGCTGGATTTATGCATAAGCTAAATAAGAGATGAAGTATGAGGCCCTATCTCAAATTGCAAGGGCCTAATGCTTCACTAGAGAAAAATGCATTGAGGAAGCATTTTTTTTCTAAATATCATAGTTTAGACTTTGTATAAGATGTTTATAATGAGATCTATTTAAACCGGGAACATTTTACACGCCACTTTTATCGATCTCTTTAAAAATTCGAAAATTAATAAATTAAAGTTAAACTTGGATAGCAAATTTAGTGAAATGTCGAAAGACGAACATCGAACCAAACCGTATTAGCTTTATTTGTTTTCGTTTTTTTTTCTACATCGGAACCCCCGAAACTTTTAAAGAGTGGAGCCGATCTTCGGGTCTAACTAATAACTATTGCATTTCACGTGATGCATGGATTAATCTCGCGTGATCGGGACATTTATCACCCTTTCCATATAAAAATGCCAACTTCATCTTTTTTACTCTATCGACTTTATGCCCCCGCGTATGCCATCGGAAGGAAAATTCGACACGAACAAATGATATAAGACGGATTTTAATGAATGACCCCTCTGTACAATTTATCGATTTAATTTGAATCCTGCGTGGAGCATTTCATTATAATTCTAAGAAGATTTGTTAAAAATTTAAATAATTCAATTTGTTCTACAAATATTCAATCTGAACGGAATGAAAATTGAATATGAGGTTCTTATTATGCGGTTTCGGAGAAGATTAAATCGAAATTTCCTCTTAGTCTTTTTTTTATTTTATAAATAAAAGAATAATTGTCTAGCTAACGTGTATTTATATTATAAAGTATCTTCTCCAAAAGAAAACTATATAGATCTCTCTAATTGTTGAATATTCCGATATAAATCGCGATCGTAAATCAAATACAGTCTCTACCATTACGTATCAAATTTCAGCTATAAATGCCGAAAGTATAAAAGTAAAAAAATATTTACCATTTCGACAAGACTACCTGTAGAATATAAATATGAACTGTTAATATTTTTATACATTAAATTAAGACCATAGATTGTATTATCATTCTGTACATTTATCTAACAGATAAAATTATCCGTACATGCTAGGCAATCATATTGATATCTGATTATTTTGAGTTTTATTCTGCCTGGAAAATTATAGCGAGTTTATGAGATTATAACTTCACTTGACGAATTTTCAGTTAAAATATTTGTTATGATTATATTACGTAATAAAATATATAAGATCTAATGGTGTGTATATATATATATATATATGGTATAATGAAAGATAACATCCATCTTACCTATTAATTTGTATTCTTTGTTTTCGGCTGGCAACAGAGTAGGTTAGCCGCCATGTTTTGTTTTATTTTGAATTGGAATCAGATCATTGATTGGAATAGACTTTTCCTTTTTCTTTGAGATCTGTTGTTAATATCGGTTAATCAGTGGATGTGTGAAGACGATGTCGTCATATATATATATATAGGGTATTTTGTAACTGGCCTTTCGATTTTTTCATATATAAATCTTGTTAGCTAAAGAAATGATGTATATTTAAACAGGAGGTCGATATAAACTATTGTATAACAAATTTACTTAATAAAATACATGATAGTAATATTAAAAAATATATTAGATAGTAAATGCAATATTTGACTAAATTTACATTGTTTCAAAATCGTTAAAAAAATATTTTTTAAAAGACTTTTTATATATAAAATCACATAAAAATATTCGTTATAATCTTAATTTCAGAATGCAAATATGTTATACAATATTAGGCACATATCCAAATTATAACAGGATTTTGGCATCGGTCCTGCGTATGTAAGAGATAGAATATTTTGCAAGTAGGGATAGGTATAACGAAGGAAAATTTCGAAAGTTAAAAAAATTTTGAACCCGTCAAAAAAGATTATATATTTTGTGTTTTAACGAGCAAAAAACAATACGATAGAAATATAAGTTCAAAAAGTTATAAAGCTTTCTACGGAAGCGCAACGTTTAAAATGATTAGTAATGCTGAAATAAGATAACACAAAATGACTAATTTCACTAACTAATTGCTTTAGTCACACAGTAATCATTACTCCAATTGTCATTTTTGATTTTTCGCTAGTGTATTTATTTACATCGACAAACACTACTGTTTTGTTAAATTTAACAAAAGAAACCAACATGTGCTTTTTAACAATAACGTTTTTTAAAATAATAAAAAAAAAATTTAATATTTTAAATGTAACACCGTTAAGTTCCGGACTTATCCAATATTAGTAGAAAGTAAAGTTATTCATCCCAGGACATTTTATAGTCCGCATCAGAAAGTAAATTCAAACTTTGGCCGACTTCCAATATTTTCTAGATGCGATGTAGTTGTGTAGAAGCAAGCAGTGTGCCGCTCGACTCTATCACGTGATTAGCCTTCGGTGGATTCCGTTACTTTTACGTACTCGTTATTTACTAAATAAAACACAAAAAATATCGAATCAAATCCGATAAATAATGTTTATATTTCTAGCAATCTAACCAGTTGTTCGTCTGCATATTTCATCTGTTTGCTATAATGGCGAAAAGTATAATATACAGCGCTGTATAAATACACCTACGTTTTACATTAGCGACTTAAAGTTTATAGCTGCTGCTGCAATTTATTATTATTCTTGTTTCTTTTAGACGGAGATTTTCTATATGGTGCAAATCGCTATCGATTTTTAATAGAGTAAAGCGGCCATAAGAGTAATTAAAAGCGGAAAAGTAAAAAAGTAGAAGAACGAGTAATAGTTGTTAAGCAAAACAGTTAGCACTAGTTAAACACGTGATCAAAGCAGACTTTTGTCCCGTGACGTCAGAGCGGCAGCAATTTAGTAGTCGATAAGCGGCACAACCATGGCTCCCCAGTGGCGCAATTGGTTAGTGCACGGTACTTTTAAGGCAGTACTCGTGAGTTATGCTGGGTTTGTGAGTTCGAGGCTCACGTGGGTAACTACGAAATTTTGTCGTGTTTGTAAACGGTTCCGAACATCCCTTGGTTACTCTTCTGTTTTTCGAGGATATAAATTTTTTAAATCATCATCTCAGTCTCGGTAACAACGTACTAAATATCAGTTTTTCGAAGTAATTTTTTATATCGTTGATTGCCTCTAAAAATCAGTAATAAATTACTGCGAATTTAAAAAAAATAATAAAATTTAAGACTGGCAGAATGATATTTTACAGCGCCGTACAGCGGTACAGAAAATAATCAGAGAACGGTTAAATAATTATAAACAATTAAATATTTTATAAAGAGAATGGCGCGATATTCGTCGACCTTGTCACTTCGTGATAAAGTTTCATATTCGACATCAGCTTAACACCATTTTATAGAAGAGCAGCACAGTCATCACTGAAGACATGCGCAGTCGGCGTCTAGAACAGACCAGTGGACCTTGGAACATGGTGCATACCCATTCTTTTGAGTCAGGGGTGATTGGATAACATCTGAAGATAGAAACAAAGATGGTTTTTTTGCTTCTTTTTCATCAAAAGCAACACATGGTTTTTACAGTACTAACTGCAACACGGCCGTATACTAGTATCAGCTTTTAAAAACACATACTAATTATGTTAATAAGCCAACACTCGTGTGCATTACTCTCTCTCACTCCGACTTGTTTATCAATCTGAGTTCAATGATTGAAACTTATGTTAGCCAGTTGAAATATTTATTGTTGGAATTTTTTTTAATTGTGAAAATATCTTCATCGATCCCACCTTATCCAGACTAGTAATGAGTGCAATATAAATTAATTCCGTTCGTAAAAATAGAATTTATCTTCTGGTGATAACTTGCTTTCGGTCTCGGATATATACAGTATATATTTTTTAAATTACTAATAAGTTTTTTTTTCTTCTTTTGCAAGTTCTCTTGGTCATTCTCTACTACATCTGGTTTATACCAAGTACGAATGATTAAGAATTAGTCTTTATAATTAAAAATTTCATTAACTGTTATCGTGTTTATAGTTTCATATTGTTAAAAGACTATTTCGAATTGATTATAGTAAAATCAAAACAATAAAATTAGAACTAGAAATTTTCGGGAGGGAATAGAAGAAAAAAATATTCCCATTAATATTTTAGTTTTAATTTATAAATTAATTTCGTGCGAAAATGTGCGATTAAATTTTAATGAAAATTACATTGTATGGAAGCAATTTATAGTGTAAGGTATTATAAACAGAAATTTAAACAGATTAAGTTGCTAACTGTTTATTACAAAATATAGAATATGTTGCAATTTATTCGAACTGCAAGACTGAAAAATGCAGATAGTCTGACGTAATAAATTCGGTGGTAATGTGATGGACTACTGTCTCACTCCTCGTCGTCTAAGACGTGTGATGTCACATTAAAAAATAGTGCGCTCTTGTTAACAACTAACAGTTATATGAAGTTTGTTTTACAATTTTAGAAAATGTTTTGCTTAATTCTTTTTAATGAAAATTAAAATGTAAGAAAGATAGAAAGATTTTGGATAATACAGAATATTTTTAAAAGTTTCAAAAACTTAAAATTTTAAGAGTAAAAAACAAATGTAAACAAAAAAAAAAAAATTTGTAGTTTTTCAGTCGATCGATATCGAGTATTTTATTAAATGATTAATTATACAGAATTTCATGTTTTGATTTAAAAATATTATTAAAAAGTTTGCGAACTTATAGCAAATTTATTAAATTTGTTGTAAGTTTGTGTACTTAATATATTATTATAATAAATTTATAATTAAATATTATAAAACAAATTATTATTAAAAAGTTTCCGAACTTAAATATCAAATTTAATCGATCTAAAAGTTTCGATGATAAGTTAAAAAAAATAAATAAATATTTAATTTAAAAGAAAATTTTAATCGTACTATGATAGAAAAATTTTTTAAAAATTAAAATATTATGATCTGATAGAAAATTTAGATTTGTCTGTATTAAAATAATGAATTTTGATTCTAGTGTTAAATATAATTTTGAATTCTTACCTTTTTTTATTTGTTATATTAAAAAAATAATATGAATTAATTTTTATAGTTTATTTAAAATTTTCAAATGAAATAATATTTTCATTTATTTTAAAAACCGAATAAAGGAAAAGCAATTAAGTAGACTTAATTGTTTAAATTATGAGTTCTATCTTTGTTTAATATATACATATACATAAAATTTAGCGTAAACCAGTAATTATGGGACAAAAACTATTTTTTTAAAAATATGAATAATCACAATTATTAAAAAAGTGAAGCAGATCAATTTTTGTTAAAAAAAAAAAGAGTGGAGGTATTTAATAACAATTAGATCGACAACTGTACTGTATCAGTTTTCTATAAAACGATGCGAGCGAGTAAAATGTTTACCTACGATCAACTTTAGTCTGCATAACGGACAAACAACGGGTGGAATGACGTTATCATCACCATTACGTGTTATTGTCCTCCAGATTTCATTAACCTCGGCAGCACTGCCTTGTGTCTGTAACCTGTCTGTGCTTCGTTGCCTCAACAATGAAATCTCTATACTATTCGTATTTTCTCGGATTCCTACGAAGGTATAAACCTACTTAACTACATCTACATCTCTACCGTTAGAATATATCAAAATTTTCCTCTTAAAAATACTCGAAAAGGTTTCTTTGATGGCCGCTACCACTCGTCCTCCATCTCTGCTAACTGTACAGACAGGGTTGGGCGGAGCTCGAAGTTTATTAAAACGGGCGGGATATTGGGGCGGAGCTATGGGACTCGTCTAATACCGCCGATTTTGGGCAGAGCCCATGCAAATTTTACGGCTTAATCCAGTCAGACCACACCGGGAGCCACCATTAAAAGTGTTTGCCCTGTAATTTAGCAGTTCTTCTAATATGCGCTTTAGGCAAGGATATTTATCTTATGTCTGGATTATGTGACGGTAATGCTAAATTAAAAAACGTATTTAGAGTTATCTTAACTACGACTGAAAAATTATTAAAGTTTATTTTGCGAAAGATTACGAAACTTTGAAAGTATATAGTCATCAGACAAAAATTTCAAATATTGTATATTAAAAAATAGTACGGATTATTACTGTTGTTTACCGCCGTCGATAAATTGAAAATAATTTTTGTAACTTTGATAAATTATTATTTTGGAAATTGTCAACAGGAGGCGCATATACCAATTCCTTCAATGTCATTGGTCGATTCGATTTTTTAAATTTTATTCAAAATGTACAGTGTCTGCGAGTGTGACGAACTTTGCTATTTTAAAAATAGAAAAATGTTTTCGGTTCAAAGTATAGGAAAATGTTCAAGATTCTAAATTAAATATTAATTAATTAATTAATGATATTTAGAAGAGTACATCGTAATATTTTAATTGTTTAATTTATTCATTTTGAGATATTATATTAAAATAGATTAATAAAAACTCGGAAGATCACCGATTTAATAGAAAAATTAAAATTCTTTTTGTTTGTTTTTCTATTAAATCAGTGATCTTCCGAGTTTTTAAATGAAATCGGTAACGATTTCCTGTGAGTATTCCCGAAAACTTTTGTTTTATTAAGTCGATACATTAATTTTATATTGTTAATTTTTATTAACAAAAACTATTCTGATCATAGAAATTTTTTATTCTTAAGATAATTTCGAATATGGTATATAATTAATCCTTATTACGTTTCGAAGTTTGAATTTTTATGGAAAGTCATAATATTACGAATAGTTTTGCGGCAAAACTTATCCCTTCCTAGAAGATGATACGTCAGTTACTAGTCACGTTCGTAATCTATGAGGTTGTTTTAACTATGTGACGTCATTAAAAGAATGTCATCGAAGAATGACAGTATCTATCACATCGATGGATGGATTACTCACATTATATACTCTAAAGACAGTTACAGGTGTATTTCCATGTCTTCAGCATTACAGACACCACTCTTACTTTTTACCTTTTATTTTACATTCTTCGCATTTTCTTTTTTCGGTTTTGATTTCGAAATTCAATTTTTCAAACAGGAGAGAATGTTTTATTATTATTTATTAATTGAGATAAATATTAAATTATATTTAATAATTAATTATGTAATTTTATTTTATATAAATTTTTTAAATTAGTTATGTTAGACTTAATCTATGAAAAACTAATTCTGAAAGATAAGAGAGTATGAACTCATTGGAACTCAAATCTTCAAATACATTAGTGGATTTCGAAATTATATTTTTGAACGAATAATTTTATATTACTATACAGTATTTGATTAAATAATATTTTATAATTATTTATTTTGTATGAAAATTCTGACAAAACAAGATAGTTATAACTAACCATCTTTGTTGTAACTTTTTATGTGATGTAAAATCATGTTGGGCAATTTGCAAAGAAGCATAACGGACTTTCAGACCGATCTATGAAATAAATGGCGTTGTTGCTAGAGTAGAAAGGCCATTTCCTCCAATTAGATTTCGTTTCTTTGAAAAAAATTTCATATTCTATGTTAAAATTGAAACTTTATTTTAATTTTTCATTTAGATAGAGTTAAAATATGAAACTAACCTACTTTCACTCAACATTTTTACCTCAATTAAACGAAATAAAAATTCTGTATGATTGGTTTCGAATTAGAATCATGGTTATTGTGCGGTTGATGCTGCACTAGTTTCAAAAATCAATTTAAATGATTTTCTTACTCCAAGAAATAAACCGATAAGATAAAAAAAAAAAAAATGTTTATTTATTTACTACTTCTGAAAACGCTATACAGTACTTGGGTTGGGAGATTTCGAGATAAGTTTTGTTTAAATTTACATATAAAATGCATACAAATAACCTGAAATATAAAAAATACCTAAGATCTCTTATACTTAGAATAATCATTGGAAAGTAGATAATCTAAATATTTCTTATAGATGATTAAAACGAATAATTTCTAGTTTAGTTGACTATTATGTTTTTACATTAAACGCCGTTTATTATAAAGTTGAAATGTTTTGAGATGCAGATTTATATATACTGTACTGTATTTATTTTTAATGAATAAAAAATACATTGATATCAATAGCTTTAGATTGCTTATTCGTTTTATGCTCAAAATGAATAAGCAATCTAAATAATTCAAAAAATCATTTAGATATTTTCAAAATTTAATTAAATTAGTAAGTTTAAATATCAAAAATTGATAATCTATTCTAACAAAAAGTTTGAGAATATCATTTTCATCAAAATATATGCAAACTATAATAATTTTAGTAAGAAGTAACGATAGAATTTTATATCTAATATTTTCAAGTAAACTATTAATGTAAAATATGAAAAATTTCTAAATTAATTAAAGTTTTATTTAATTACTTTAGGGCTGCTTTAAGATTTCGTCTAAGATACAGCATATAAATGATACCGTTTGCTAATGATAAAAGGAAAATTCGGCTGCTGTTCTGGTTTTTTATATTAACTTTTATAAAACTATATTTGCATTACTACCTTAGTAATGATAATTGTTATCCGAAGGTTTTGATGTTTTAAATCTAAAAACAAGTTTTATATTTTTGGTTTTAAATAATACCAACAGGTAAGTAATTTCATAAATGATTTAAGTAGATCATATTGGCAGTAAGGCCATATTTTATATATAAATGATATCATTGTTTATATAATCTATTTATAAACTATTCATTACATTATTTCTGATATTTCATTGTGACTTTCGGAGATTTTTGGATATTTTGATACAATTACATAGAATGTGAAGATGTGCCACATCCCGCCAGAATTTATATTAGGATTAAAATGATAAAATGATCCTGTAGTGTGATTTCTGGCAGATATTATTGGGATTAAACAAGTGTATTTTATTTGAAGAAAAAACAAAAAGTAACTTTTGAAACTATCGTAATATAAAGGACAAGAAAAGAAAATTTTGTAACAAAAATAAAATAACTCAGAAAAGTTATTCGGTTGCTGATGTCTTTTGGAATCCAAAACCCATAAATCTTTTTGACTCCGAAAGTCACAATGGCGACAAGAAACTCGTCCAAAAAAGTAATCCTAGAGATGCAACACACATTTGAAATCGTCTCCCACCTTTAGTTTTTACCGATAGAAATTGCATAAATATAAATCATTATAACTGGATAATTTTTTTATATGTTAAAGATCAAATAACCCTTCAAACTAAATAATATTTTATATACCGATAACTCTTGCTAAATTTTGTTTGGAGGTAGTAGCCTACTTAGTTTTGATTATTTTTCAAACGAATTAGATCTAAAATTTTTATTTGAATTTGGAATTTTTCTAGGATTTCCTTTAACATTAAATTTGACGTGATTAAAGCTTTTATGCTTTTTATTTTAGTGCCAGTACTGGCAGTTTCCTAATATTCTTCTCATAAAGATTAATAAGCTTTTTGCACTTTTAATGCATAAAAGTATCGGCAGTTTTTCTACAAACTTGCGAGTACAGTTAGAGAGAAGTTTAATTAAAACAAAGAGAGGGAAAGGTCAGGGAACAATTGCAGTAAGGCTCGATTAATTAAATTTAAAAATCGTATATTTTTTAATATGTTAAATTCGTTATATCACGATCTCGTTGTATACTCGATGAAAGTATTTTCTGCTTGTTCCTTGTTCGCTGCTAAACTGGATTATAAAGAAAAACTTATAGTTTCATATAATCAATCTATTTATACAGTACTTCTATACATCCTTGTCGCATGTTTGTTTTTGTATAATTTTTGATTAACAGAAAGCAAAAGAAAGCGTGGACTTATTTATATGAATATAAAAATGCAATTAATGGTCTAGTTATATATAAGTAGCTATATCTCGAGCATAACGGAGGAAGAGGCAAACTGAACATAAAACTTAGCGGAAAAGAGGATCTCGTAATTCCTATATTCAATCAAAGGATAAATATTGAACATCCTAAGAGACAATGCATATCTAAGTTAAAGTAGCTAGATCCATTTGAACCATTAATGATTTGAGACATAGACACTTAAACTTTCATTTGAAACGATATTGATAAATCAGTATAAAAATAAAAATTAAATAAATTAAAATTTTGTATGGCATCGGTATCATACGAGAATATAATCCATCCCAATGGGAAAAAATTATCCCATTATCCAGAAATGTAAGAAGAGTTTGATAAAGACTTTGACTTGCAAGAATAGCACTATAGTAGCATTTCGATGTTAGAAACACACTTATAAATCTAATTAGAATATTCACAAAGTTTCGTTCACTAATAATAGTGTTTAATAAGAGGTCGTCTCGATCTCTTCCGATATTTAGCTTACTAAAATGGCAGCTGGAGGACGACGGGATAACCTATTTGCTTACGAAAGATTGATATATTATAATTATTTGTCGACATCATATTAAGCAGTACCGATAACAAACCATCAACCGAATAAATAGACAATCTAGCTTCTACTAACAATGATATCTCCCCCATTTCGGAAAAATGACATTAACCAATAGGATGCTAGATGATGATCCGTCCCAACCTCGTCCTGGTATTTCACAGGAAGAATGACGTCATCTGAGTGGGAAGTTTTTCCCTTCTAAGCATCGGAAGTGGTTCTATTGTCTACTAGTACCCGGTCTAGTTATCCCCATGTTAAGATAAATCGGTATATATCACCGTAGTTTACGCGTGTAATACGTAAGCTTAAAGTGTAACGGTTCACCAGAAAACATATTTATGCCACCCACAGTTTAAGCTGAATACGCGTCCTTCGAGCCTACACTAGAAAGGACATCTTTGGAATACGTATATATACTGATAAACGCAACGTATTTTTCAAGGATGTAATAAAACCAAATTAAGTTGTGGAAAATTTTAAAATAAAACCAAGATATCTTCAGATGGTTCTCCTTTCTAAACATTTGTTGTTACTGCGTACACGAATACACCTTTAAAAGGAAAGGTAAACTCTCGATCGGCCGGAAATATTTTTCGTCTTTTAACGTAAATTATATAATGGTGTTGACAAAATGGTACAATTAACGATAACGATCACCATCCTTTAGGTATGTTTTAATAAACTTAACGCGGTCAATCAAAGTTTATCGAAGCGAAAGCCGATGCATTGCGCTGACGTCACAGACGCGGTACCTGTACACAAGTACAGTTTATTAACGGCAGAGGGAGCCACTATCGAGTTTCCGAGAAAGCCGTGGTCATTCCAGAATCAGAATTTCCTTATTGCTAGATATGGAGGGAGAGGATTTTCCTTTAAAGAAGCCTAGGCCGGTTTAAATATTTTATTAATTTACGACATAGTACGAGTAAAAATACTTATAATTTTTCAAATACTTTAATAATGGTTAATAAATTTTGGCAGAATTTTAATTAAAGATTTGCCGACGATTGAGGTAGTTTTTGATTTATCTGCCACGTGTTTAATAATTGCATCTAAGGATAGGGGTATGGGCAGAGAATTCATTAAAAATCAATATTTTTTTTTCTTTCTTTCTTCCAGTTCGTATTAACGCTGGCGCTGTTTTCCAATATATGTAGAAGTAAAACGATAGTAAGATATTAGTATAGTATATATAGTTTTATATGTTCGGTGAAGCAACTTCAGAACTCGCACAACCAACGATGCGATTTTGCAATCTGTGGATAAAAAACTCTCTTTTAAATGCTTCATTAACATTCTTTGTTTATCTTTCCGAATTCGTCTTGACAGAACAAAACTTCTTTTTAGTGTTTAATTAACTATCATATATTCTTTTTATTATAAAATAAATTTTGTTGTGATATTAATCGATTTATTTTTATTCTGTTTCCGAGTACGGTAACATCTCTAGGAAGCCAATATATTTCATTTTTAAACGAAAAAAAAAAACAGCTTAAAGAACATTCAAAGGTAGAAAAGTTTAAAGATTTCTTAGTTTTTTTTTTTATCAGTTTAAGATGAATATTCTACAAAATAACTAAACTATATAAATTAAAGATTAAATAACAAATAGAGCGAATTTATACAATAATATTTGAAAATAAATTTTGAATAAATTTGAGGTAGACTGTGTGATAAAATCCCAATTTACTTGTTTTCGAAAGACATGAATTACATAATCTTGCTTCATCTGACGAAAAAAAATTATTACGTCATTTATACAATGATAAGCGCATCTTTAGCGGGTTTGAAAAATGAGAAAAAAATATTGATAAACTCGGAAAAAAATAGATTTTAAAAAAACTATAAATACTGATAATAATAACTATTTTTCCTTTTTAAAAATTAATGTTTATTAAAAACCGTTTGATTATTTCCAGGAGTCAAAACGTTTTGATGATAATTTTACGAATCACGCTAGGAATCCAGGAACCACCTACCTCTGACGTCAGAAACGAATACCACGTTTAAACCAATTAAAATAATCACGGTTTATCGGATGTTGGAAAACCAATTGACGTAAGTCGGTTTAATTAAGTCAATCAATCAGAGCGATCAACAATTATTTCGCGCGACGCCAATTGGCTCGATTTTCTATCGATAGATCTCATTGGATAGATTCTAAAATTTATAATATGTGTCTTAATAATAGAATTTAAACAAGTTAGATGAACTTGTTATTACTCGTAATGCTGTAAAAATATTATTATTATTATTTTGTTGTTTAAATTTCTTATAGAATTGTAAAGGGAAAAAATACCAATTATAACTCTCATATGAATTTATAACGATAGAATTGCTTTCGTAGGGCAATCTGGAATTAAAAATTGAAAGATATTTTCAAGGAAAGAACATTTGTTTTTCACCTGAATCAATTGTATTGGGTCTCTAAGGACAAAACACTAGGGTGGCCTTGCAGAACAATAAATAACTCTCTAAGTTTCTATATATATGCGTTTATTAAAGTTACGAAAGACTCTAAGACAAGATAGATCTATTTTATTTAAGTAATTGTACTTTTATGAGCCGCTGTAAAAATCAGGTACGCTGTGGTAGGAGAAGAAAACAAAAAAAAAAAAAAAAAGATGAGGAAAAAATATCCTGCTATAAATCATCATAATTGTTTAAAACTCGGCTTTGCATCAATATAAAAATCTAAGAAAAGTGTGATTATGGAAGTATGCATTTGATTTAGAATTAACAAAGTTTGAACAAACAATGGCATAGTATGATATACCATCCGATTTTAAATTTTCGGATGATATTTTCGAAGTATTTTCTCTTCTTATAACTGGAAAGTGTTCGAAGTTTGTAAAGATCGATAAAAAATGGATTAACGTTACTATATTGTTTTCTCTAAATAAAACTTTTGTCTTTTTATTTTTTTTTAATTGAAATTCTCTTATTTTGAAGTTATAAATTGGTTTAATAGATTCATTTAAAAGAGTACTGTAAAAAGTATATCTTTTAATGTAAAAGTTTTCTTATCATAGAATCCTTCAGCAGGCGTCAAGGTTATGATTGTGGAAATCCTTTAGGATATTTTTGTGAATTAAATTTCGAGAAAATAAATATTTTTCAAATCGATAAAAGGCGGTAAAATAAAACTTTTGTCAATATATGCATTTCTAGGAATATACTGTAGTTAAACACGATCTAGATGAAAATTTCGAAGTAAATAACTATGTAATATAACATCATCAAGTTTTTAAAGATAATTCATCGATAAATTTGGAATAATAAAGCATTTATGAAAGTTTCGAACAGATAGAAATAATGAAAAATTCCGAAGCCAATCACTATTGTTTTTTCCTAAGGAATGTGTTTAGTAGATTTTTTATCCCCTTTTAATAAAAATCTCGACGCAGTTTCTTAAAAAATACTAATGATTGATAATAAATTAAAATAATATAAAGCAACTAATTGGTGACTTATTAAGCACCGATTATTATTTCGTATCTTGTTGATATTTCTTAATTCTTATCATAGCCGATATATTTTGTATATTTGATTCTGTATGGAACTAGAATTCTAAGCTAAGCATTCCGAAAAAATGCTTCTTGCTCTTCCAGTGGCAACTGCGCCCTTACTTCTTCCACCACATAGAGACTTATAACCATGGAAGATGCATAATAAAAATTTTCCGCTCAAGATTTTTTCCCCCCGTTCTTGGCAATAGTCGATACTAGACAGCCCCTTTTTTTATGAAGAGCTGGCTAGCCACAGATATCGATAGAATTTACTCTCAGCTGATATCCTCTTTCTGAAACCACAGTTCTAGGTAATTCCCATCAAATTCCTGCCAACAAAAATTTATGTAGAGGAATTCCTACTGCTGATTTTGTTATAATGACTACTGAAAAATAATAACGATTAATTATATTGCATGTAAACGTCGAGAATTAAGACGAAGAGAGAATAATTGTGAATGAAATGAAGTTAGATTATCAAATATATGTAATGTTTGGGAACAGAATCGGTTTTTCTTCTTAACTTTTTTCGATAAAAATGTCTTCTTTTCATCCAAAATAATATTATAAGTATGCATTTTTACACCATTTGTTATTTCTCGAATGAAAATCTTCAGTTTGCCAAGAAAATATATAATAAAATGAACTCGATAAGAATACTTCGCATGTATAAAACAAATAATATCCTTAATAATTTTCAGACTAAAAAATATATATATAGGTAATAAATTTCTAACCTAACATCTGATGGAAATTTGATTTCTGACTCTCTATGTTGTATAATCTGAAGTATATTCCTAAAAATGTGACATGAAGATTGGGAAGACGAAATTTGAACCCGGATCCTTAAGAAGGTGAAGGTATGAGTGCGGACTTAAGTGCCGGAGATCTTATATTTAGAGTGAAATACGCGAATTTTTACGAGTTTTTCATGACTGTCCTGATATTCTCCGGAATGTCCCGAAGAATGATTGCTTCAACATTGCACGGCCCGAACTGGAAGTAAGAGGGTTATAAAACGTAATTTGACGTACCTGAGCAGGACGTCTCCTTCTTTGACAGTTTTGGCCTAGCAGAAAGTAGTTTGCATAGAAAATGCAAAGTATTTTTTTTGTCCGCGCCAGGCTTTTGGTTCTCGTTTCTGACAATAATATGCAAAACTGGAACATTATATCGCACGGTTTGTTTCAATATGTAACCTGTTAAATAATATTTATAGGAGATAAAATAGTTTTACCATTTTTTCCCTCACTTAGAAAATTTATTGTTTCTGTAAGGAATTTTGATTTCTATTCAATGGCAAATAATATTTCGGCGATATTTTCCTTATGGGAATTGTTCCCAAGTATCACATTGTAGTTTCCTTAAAATCGATAAAAGAACTCAACAGATGTAACTCCGCTCTCTACTTGTGCCCAAATGCTACCGGTTAAAATGGAACCAAACCAAATGTAAACATTAATTTTTTCCATTTATTATATTTTTTATCGATATTTTCTTTCGTAAATTTTTCAAAAATTCGAGATATATATTCTAGTCGACCAAAGCTCAAAATTAAAAGTAAACAACCGAAAATAAATAAATAAATAAATAATATATATTTTAAAAAAAGTCATGATGTATCCGAAAAAAATAAACTAAAGTAAGATAAGTTGCAATTATCTCGACGAAACAACAGCTCAGTATTTATTTGTCTTCAAATTTAGAAAAATACAAATCGATAGACGGGATAAACGAATGCGTTTTCTATTTTTATTATATAAAAAATGTAATATCTTTATTAGAAAATTATTTTCCTGCTTGTATCTATGTTAATTATTATTAAAACTGATGTTTAATAATTCACAAGATTTTGGGAAAGCTGGGATCTTAAAGAGTTTGGCTAAAGGTCAAGAGAATTCGAAGACCAAAGAAACCAAGCTGACGAGTCAAATAAAATGGTTTTATTATTATTATTATTATTATTATTAAACAGTCCAATCACTTTATTAAAATATCTCAAAGACAAAACGTAACAGCGGTGCCAAAAATAAAATCTTCCACTTTGGAGCCGTTACGAAAAAATGATTTTGATTAATCCATTAATCTGATTTTTGTTTGCAATTCTAGAAACATAATAATGTCATAAAAATTAAAAGCATCGATGTATCCTAATGAGGAAAATTTCTCAATGAAAAAGCAAAGAAAACCGAAATATTTATCCATCTTTATATCGATTATTATTTCTACTCGAAGTGGTGGAATATTCTCCCTGAAAAATTTTAGTTTTTCTTTTCAGAATCAAACCACGATTCTGGCTTAAAACAAGAGGAAAATTAGTTATTAAATAACGAAAGAAATATATATGAAACTAGATCTCATATAGATAGATTCCCGGATCAGTTTTTGTCATTTCTAAAACCATTTCCTCCCTCCGGAAAAGAATTAATTTTGTTGATATTGACTTTAGTTGATGCTGCGGGTTCGTATCCTAGTTATATTCCGTTTTGTTGACATCAATCAAATTTTTTCTTCGAAGTTTAGTTGGATTTCTATCTTTAAACTGGAAATTTTTAAATTAAAATAAACTTTAAATAGACGGGAAAATTTTAACTCATCGAAATTCGATGATGTTACTTTTCTTCAAAAATTAATTTTGTTTATAGTTAATTTAGACATTAATTAAGTAGATAATTACGTACAACTTAATTGAGATGGCCATCAGAAAATATTTATTGTCGGTTATGTAAACTTTTAAGTAATTAATTTCTAAGAAAATAAGTTCATAAGTTCATAAAATTAATCAGGGGACTTCACTTAAACGGATCTCAGAACAACGTTTTTGATGGGTGACGTTACTAGTAATTTTCTTTTTTAAAATAGCTATCGAGTATGAATTAAATAAGTTTTTTAAATAATTTTGAAATTTCGTGAGAAAATCTCGATTATTTTGGAGGCTTTTATCTTTTTATCGCTTTGATATTTTGAAACATCGAAAGAGTTTCCCTATACAAAATAGAAGAAAATGCAGCATTTTTATTTTTCTTTGGAAAATTAAGTCAACAAGAATAAAACTATCTACAGGTATATAGTTTTTTGTACTAATGAACAAATATTTATATTTAAGATAATGAAGCTTAAATCATGATATATTACAAGGCACAAAATCATTTTTGTAAGTGAATATTCATTCTTCTGCAATCGATAAATCACAATTTTATCTATATTTTCAAATTTTAATTCTTTACGTTTTGATTCTCGAGAGTTAGAACGAATAAATAATAAAAATAAGATAGAAAATTTCGAATTTTGTTTACAACGAAAGATTTTGCGATTTTTAGAATCGGCTAATGAACCGTTTTTTTTTTTTTTTCAATCAGAGATTAAAAGTTGTTTTAGTAATTTGGCACCGTCATTTTATGACCGAAAACTGATAATGGGCTAATTTACACAGAGATTGGGGAAGTAATTCCTTTCTTTAGGAGTTGGACGGTGGCGAAAAGAAAAAAAAAGTTCAATCGATATTATTGGTCCCGAAGGTCAACAACTTGACCTCTTAAGATTGCCTGATCTAATTCTGTCAATTTATTTCTTTGCTACCCAAACGCGTTTAACCAGAAATAAAGCCATTTGGCTACATCCGAATAATGCACTAAAGAAATCTACAACACGTACTTTCAGTGCTACCGGAAGAATCACGGTCCCAGTTACTTCGGCAGTAGTCCTTCTGGCTTAAACTTAGCTTGCTTCCAAATTTTCCATAAACGTAAATTTATCTTCATTTTTTACTTTAAATAATATATAGGCCTATATATATTAAATGAATTCTTGAAAGAGACACGATAGATTTGTCAGCATGGTAGCAATAATCAAATTTTATTTTGTCACGTAAAAACCTTCGAAAGTTTTGACGTATCCATTGTCGAAAACCATAGGAAATATGACCACAAAATTTTATATTTTTTACATTTAATGAAACGATTTTTTGAAGAATTTTATCATTTTTTTATTATGAAAATTTAATAAAATGATATAAAATAAATCTAGAAGTGTTTTTATTACTATATAAATAAATTTTATTTATTATCATTGCCCATTAATTCCGGAATGTATATATTAAAAAAAATCTATGCAGACTGCAATATGGAGGCTTTCAGTGACTAATCAATAAAAATATTTTACTATATATTGCATTTTAATTTGCTGCTGGTGAACACTAATTTAGTCCATCATAAAAATTAAATTAACAAATAATTTTAAGACGCTAAGACGTATAGAAACACGATTTTCTCTATCCGAGATCATAGAGTAAAAGCGGTAGCAAAAAAAAAAGTACAAAATAAATCACATATTTAAAAAATCTTGTCAATATAGATCCGAATGTGTAACCAGGAGGGTTGTAAATAATCTATGAGAACCATTTTCAATAGGATCTATGACAGCTCTGTACATAAATGTAGAATTCTTATTTGTTCAAAAATACACCATCTATCAACTTAATCACTGCATTCGCAAGTTTTTGAGTTACAGATGGCTCAGATTGCAGCATCTTCTGGATTTTTTTTAAGAGGCTGTATTTTTATTCGTCGAGATTAAAATATGGCTCGAATACCATAATATGCTTAAGGTTTAAAAAAAATTTGGGAATTGGTTTATATATGGTCAAACGCAAGATTTAAATGGAAGGAAGTTCAGAAGAAAATTCGTTTAGTCGCCGTCTTTTTTTGTTTTGTTTTCTCTTTTGATATATGGATACTTTATGCACTAAAAACAGAAAAATACTTAGTAAACGAATATTACAACGTAAAGAATTTCGTGAACTAAATTAACCCAAACACTCAATAAGGGAAAGTGAAAATTTCATAAGAAAAAGTCATACTTCAAATATATGATATAAATATATTTAAATAAAATAAGTTACGTTATAAACGAATATCACTATAAAATTCACACGACAAAATTATGTTAATTTATAAATTGAATATATTAAGCATTATCCAACTTAGCATACTAAACTAAATATTATGTTAATAATTGAAATCACTTTCGCTAAGTGCAGTAATAACTTATAAGACCAATGGAATTAGATAAATTTCAATAATAGTATTTACTTATTAGTTAATAACAAATGGCAATAAATCAGTTTAAACCATAACAATCAATGCATTTATGTATTAATGCATAAATGTATCTATTGTTATATATTTAACAATTTTATTAAATTATAAAATACTCTTTTTTTTCTGATTTTTATCTCGGCCCGTAAAAATCGATGAAAAATTTTTTAAAACAAATTATTAAGGTGGTCAATATTACCGGAATCGATTATAAATAATTGAAAAAAACGGTGATCAAACGCATTACATGAATCATTATATTTCTGTATAGGCTAACAATTTCATGAATAAAATATAGGGATGAAATAGGAAAATGCGATGTTGCTCTCCTACATACTGCAGAGCACAGAATTGACTTTGCTTCACCAACTGGTTCGCGCACAGAAATCCAATCGATCATTTTGTAGAGACAGAACGGCTCCACGTCCAGTGCATGCTGGGTGCACAGCCGCTGTTAACTTACCCATAGCTTACAGGATACCATCTGGTAGAGTGGGATTAATGCACGCTTAAGATACTCTAATAAAGAGACATTACCGCGATTATTACGCATTACTATGTACACATAATATTTTTATTTATTTATCCTCATTTATTTAATTAGTTTAGAACATTGTGACCTTGTGAAAAACCGAATAAAAGGTAAATTACAAATGTATTCTTTTTTTATGCGCGATTTTTGAAACATTCGATCATTTTTACACGTGATATAATAAAGGGGAATTATGAATGGATAATTAAATAATAAATTCCGTTTTACACTATTAATAAACTGCCACTCGAACATTTTCGTGTTTACGATTTGTTAA
Organism: Androctonus mauritanicus; assembly: GCA_011317285.2. Lineage (NCBI taxonomy): Eukaryota > Metazoa > Arthropoda > Arachnida > Scorpiones > Buthidae > Androctonus > Androctonus mauritanicus. Next base: position 23,548 of record WUQG02243185.1, on the reverse strand, counting down.
TTATTCATATAATATATATTAGACACATAAATAATGCACAGATTCAGGTTATATTCTGAAAAGTTCTTCTATATCATGTTTTCCAACGATCTTTAATCGAATTTATATAATAAATACTGCAAAATTTGTCCAATTAAGATAATAACTACTTATTAAATGCTATAATTATAATGCCGAATGGCTTCATTGTGTATTAATCAGGGACGAATAGTGTTTATATTATTATTATTATCTTCCGAAATCTTCTTAGAAACTTTTAAAGTTCGAACTTAATATCTTTACGGAATTAAACACAGATAAAGTTTAAAAGAAAAATATTAGTTTTGTACCAATTTAAAACTTCAACTTTATAAGCACTTCAAGTTAGTTTAATTCAAATATTTATTTTTATAAGTCTAAGCGACTGTTATAGGTGAATTTTAATAATTAAAAATTTAATATATTGTTCGAATTAATTTTAAGATTGCGAATTTAATACGTGTTAATTAAAGGTTAAAAAAATATATATATAATAAATTAGTGATGCTTAAGATCTTACCTTTCAGTTAACGACGTTTATTATTTTTTTTTTTGGGATAATAGGAAAACTGATTATCGATATCGAAAGACCTTCCAGATAAATATATACATGGTAGTACATTCAATAAGTATATACTACAAAAAATTTTTCCTTAAAACTTCAGACAGTTCTATTCTACATTATATTATTAATAACCTCTACATTTTTTTGTTAATTTTAATTAATAAAAAATACATTACGAAAACTATATACACTTCTAAAACCAGTCCAAAAGTCGAATCATTCTTTGTTATGCAAAGAAGAATGCATAACAGAGTATTATTTTCGCAAAAAGACCATTTTTCTAGTAAGAAATATTGAGACAGTACAGTGTTTTAACGTATGTTCATCAGGATCCGCCATTATGTTCATGCAATTATATTGTACAATATTATAAATTCAATTGGAGAATGCAATTATTCTAAATACCGTATTCGATTTCTGAAATCATAAACCGTGGTCAAACGGTCGCGTAATCTTCTGGACTGTCCTGCTTATTAAATGCATCGCAAATAGTAACTATATAACTTGCGAAAAATCGCTTTAAATCATTAAAAATGAAAGCGCAGAATTTCAATGATTTCGAAAAGAGAACACAAACGATGCTATCGAAGTTATAAAATAATTTGAATAAATTTTTAGTTATTTTTATGTACTCATAAGTGTAATTTGTGAAGTTATAAAATGATCAAAATTTTATTTTTATTTTCTTTACTTCATTCTATTTATCACTATGAATAGGAACGTAACGAAATGGGAATCATTGTTATCATTTTGTGGGCAGAAAAAAGTCCGGCAAAAAAAAAGATGATTCGGTCACGTGATCTGGAGTTCGATCGAACACAATCATAGTGAAGTTGTTACGGTTCCACTCCTTTGATCAAAATATATTTCACCGTGTTAATATTATAACTATCCAAATCATGAATAATACATTTTTGGAGGTTTTTGAATTAATAATTAGCGATCTGATAAACAAGCATTTAGAAAGGAAGAAATATTTAATTTTTCTTCTAATCCAGAAACGCATCTTCATTTTCGTATTAGCATCACATATTTTTTCGGATAAGTTTATTTTATGGATGATGTTTTCGAGATTTCGGTGTAATACTATTTCCACTTTCTTGCGAAAAAAGTAATGATAATGTTGCCACTATTTTATAATAATATACTCGAACGCTAATCTTTGTAACTTTTTCGAAGATTAGTGGACATACCAATTTCCCATTTTTTTCACACAAATAGTTTATTTTAAGCGCGAAATTTTCAAAATAATGCTTTTTTGTTAATGAATTTTTTAAAGGTTTGGGAAGTAATTTTTTTATAATAATAAGAATTAACACTAATAAAGTTATTTTTTGTCATTTAAATAAGCGAAAAATTGTAGTAAGAAAACACATCCTACCACATAGCCACCACATCCTCTTTATCCCCTCGCTCTTTGTCTGACGCTTTATAGCCTCCCGTAACCATGGCAACTCCTCTTCCTCCTCCCAGTACAGACTTCTGTGGATTTAACAATACAAATACAAAACATTTTTTTTTCACCTAAAAAATTATACCTGGTTAGTCTGAAGTTTTTTCTTTACCTGTTAAATTTATTTTCCATACGTTTAAATTTAATTCGGAAAATGAAGATCGGCTCACGTCAGTCCTACAATAAAAAAAAGGGAACCAATTTAAAAATTAATAATATATAAATGGTGACAGAATTTAAGAGAAATATTTGATCTTAATTAAGAAAAATTAATAAAATATATCTAAAACATCTTTTATAATTTTCATCCAGAATTTATGCGTGTTATATGTTCCAAACGAAGTCCTGGTGATAAAATTTCTTTGCATCACTATTAACCACTCTAATCTTTTCTTGAAGGAATCGAGTTTAACATTAAGAACAAATATTATTTATCCGATTAAAAGAAAGCGTATTTCAGAATTCGTACTTTAGAGAAAGATAATCAACTATTTTTTTATTATTATTATCTCTCGTAGGAAAGTCTGGAAGAAAGAATCAATGTTTGTATGAGTTTTGATGGAGAAGTATACGTTACCATTTCCAACAAACTGCAATGGATGTAATAAATTCATTATTACATCCATTAAACTTGTTTTCGAATGCGATAAGAACTTTTGGGACACTTCGTAAAATTTTAAATTCTATGAAAAACTTTTAAAAAATCATATTTTAAATTTTTGCCGTGATGGTAGCAGAAATTCGGTGTTTAAAAGAGCGATTAGAAAAGACAAGATAAAATATTTTAAAATATATTTCGTCTACCTATTCGTTCCTAATTTTTAATTCGGGTCTTTCATACTTTCTCCGAAACCACAAAAAGGGACAAATCTTGAGCTTTTTCTACAGGAAGCAAGATATTCTATTTACAAGTTTCACCAAAATCACTAAAGGAGCGAGTAATGTGTTAGATCTTCATCTAAACTCCAAACTTCCATAATTGTTGAGTACTAAGTTAGTTAATAGCGTCGTTAGGTTCTTTAATTGTGCAAATCATAAAAAAGGGATGAAACGAATCGAGGAATACTTTTTCGTATTACTAAAAAAGATTTATATCTGTAACAAATGGTACTTCAAGTGAGTCAAGTTTGCCATGCCCTACTTACCTACTTTGATTAAAAGCAAATGAAAACATTCGCTTCTTTTTTTTCAAAAAAAGGATATACATAACAAGACGTATCGTACATTTTATACGTTATTTTAAATATTTTATGCAAATATCGGTTGGAGATGAAGTTGTATAACGAATCTAATATAAATTTTGATAAAATCGAGGAGTTTGTCAAGTCCTTATGCGTTAATATGTCACCGGTTACGAAATTAGGCTACAGTAAACACGCAACCTAGTTCGCTACACTCGGCAATAACATGTGTTTATAAACAAGTCTTTTTTGAACTAAAATCAAAAAATGTTAATTATTTATTCTTAGACTAGCTAGGAATGCAGGAATATCAAATTTGGTAAATGCAGTTGCTTTAAATCTTTAAGAAGAGAATATTTTTTTTTATGAGATATTCAACATTTTATTAGATAGTTAAATTGAACATCATTTAGTAATAATACAACTTATTTACATTTTTAGCTGTACGTGATTAACATAATCACATTTTTTTAAATGAACGAAACCTATTTTTGTAGTTTTAAATCAACATTATGTTAAATAGGATGTTGTTATGCAAACTTATGGATATGCAGTATTTTTTCTTTTTCAATATACCCAGTTTATTGCAAGATAAGCGAATTTGTTTAAAACTAATTCATTGATTAATATTTCTTACAATCGGACTACTATATTTTGCAAGATGGCAAATGCATTCGAAACTAATTCATTGAATAATTTTGCTTTTTGTAGTCTATAAATTTCGTAATCAACGATTATAAAAAAAACAATTTAAAAAAACAATTTTTCAACATAGGATATATATATATACACTCAAAATTCACATATCTTAGCATTGTATTTTGCTGCAGAGATGACACGAGTTCATAGGCTACGTTCTCATTTTTTTAATCGAAACTAGTAAACATTTTGATCACGCTTCACTTTCGATAAAGTTATTTAAAGTATTTTTACTACATAAGATATATATATATAAGCCTATTCATAACTTATGTGTTTCATTTGATAATTAGTTTTTTCCATTTATTCGAAGAACAACATTTCGAAATTCTTCATTTTCTTTCCATAACAGCTGCTTTATAACGAATTTCCATTAATAATGAGCGATTAAGAACACGCGAAACAAACGTAATTAGATCAAATAGAGATAAGAAAGATAAATGAAATAAAATTTTTGTAGATTTTTATAAAATCAAGTAATCATGCAAATTCTGCGTGAGATTTATGGCAAATAAGTACGTTGTGACACTTGATATTGCTGAATAAACCCCCACGATATTGCTAAACCCAATTCTGTGCTAGCGATTCTATTCGCATGCAAGGTGTATCGATCTGACAAGAGGCCGACCGACTTAAGATAAGAAAAACCCTATCTAAAGTCACATATAGACTTCATCCTTTCATAAATAAAAAACAGTAAATTTTGCTTTAACTCTCTTATCAAACATTAATTTTTGAGACAAAATTATTACAAGTAACTTACCAAAGTTTTATATTTTTCTATCAAAATGAACCGCTAAATGAGTAGCCACGCTGTTTACTGTACCATATTTCATCCCCAGAGACCACAACGCCCTTCATTACGCTTTTATAAGTTAATAATTGGGAAGAAAACCTTAAAAATCAATTTGACACCGAAGAAAACAAAGGACGAAAATTCTGTATATCGAAAATATCTGATAACATTTTTATTTTAAGCATACAATATATAAAAAAACATAATATTATATATAAAAATTATTTTCCAATTTTTATATTCACAAAAATTTCGGCCGTATGATAAAATATGTTAAGCCATAATGGTCACTTATACCAATTCTTTTATCGTCATAAAATTTAATTAATTTTTATAGAAGAGAAAAAATTTACGATTATGTTTTTTTTTTTTTTTTTAAATTCGAAAATCTTTTACTCGATATTAGAATCTAATCTATATGATTTTTAATGTAAAACTCTCCTTTAGTTTCATTAAAATTTTTTCTTAAATTTAATTAATTTCTAAAAATAAAAATTTAAGATTGTTTTATTTTTCTATTTTTATTTTTCGAATTTTGCGTTAAAAAAAGAAGGAAAAAAAAAACTTATTCAAGGTTCAGATACAGTTTGGCCATTTTTTTTTATTGCGGGAAAAATTTCTATTTCGATTTTTAAATTTAATAAACTGTGCATAATTCGAAATGCTTAAAGGAAACGCGGGTGGCCGGCATGATATCATGAATACATCAACTCTATATAACAACCACGCCTCGAACACGTGGTAGTTGCTCTCGCGACGTCACCAAAATCGATCCCTGTAACCGTCGCTAGGTAACCGAAGCACATGAACAAAACCGAAAATAAAAAAAAAATTATTTCTGTTTTGGGGTTCTTTTATGCTCGAGGACCTCCGTTATTTGCACTTATTATTAGTCTAACCAAATTATAAATATTTTAATATTAACTATAAATTAATTGCAAATTATTATTTTATATTTTTTGTATATACATAAAGATATTTATTTATATTACATTAAAATGTACAAATCTAAGTATTATATATACGTATGCATACATCAAATTTATTTATTTATTTTTTGCCCAAAATCTCGTTAAAATAAGTTCGAATATGAGAAATTATTATGCAAAATAGCCTTCTGAAGATTAAATTATAAATATCTAAATTATAAAAATTGCTTAAATTTATTTATTGCATAATTACTTTCCAGCAATCTTTGGTTCCAATTTTGCTTTTGACTTTCAATATCCACACAACGAAAGGCATTATCATCAAATATATTAAATTCCAGCCGTGAATTTATTTAGAACTCCACATTAAAAATAGGTAAAAGTTTGTGATGTGGATAAGTAAAGACCATTAAGAATTTTGCAACCCGTGTATAAAAATTTCACGTGAGCTGCGAAATCTAAGGGGGGAAAAAGGCAAATATCGAGAGTGAATGACAGAATTAAAGAATATAAATAAAATAAAACGCTCTTGTATTCGGTAAATGGAGGCAGTTTTCACTTTGATGCGAGTATGTAGTACTGGCTTTTTGTGTTGTATGGAAAGGGAAGCTACTTTCGATTGGTGCAGTAGCTGCGCGATCGATATTGAGAGGCAATTCTAAAATACCCTGTATGACTTATTCCTTACTTAGAATAATGCGAAATTATTTGGAGAGGTCATCTCTTCTTTTTGAAGATGCCAATTAGCATTTTATTCTTTTGTTTCATTTTTCTGTATTCGTATATTATCTTTTCCAATTAGCAATCCTTAAGTGTGGTATAATTATTAAATATGTATTCTTTAACTATATAAATAATATAAAGAATGAATAAACAATAGCATTTTTCTTAATTAATATTACTTTTGCATATTTTTAATTAGCATCGTTTGTCATAAAATTCGCTTCTGCCGTCTATACATGTACTTCTTTGACATTTACTAAAATGCTAAGTATTCATTCAATTATAAACAAATACGTGCAATCCGCATCCCGTATACTTACATTCTATACTATAATTCAGTCATCAAATTCCTAAATTTTTATCATAAATTCGAGAATTTTTGATAAGAGAATTTGTTCCAAATTAAGTAAATATAATTCATTTGGCGAATTTAATTTTTGCACTGCATTAAGGAAAGCATTTTTCTTTAATTAATGTAATAAAATTAAATTTATTAAAGCGTTTAAAAGAAAAGAAAAAAAAAATAAATAAATAAATAACCGAGTAAAAATATATTTTCGTTAGAAATTCTGCCGCTTTAATAGATTTAAAACAATATTAAATAAATACAAATAAAAAAAATATGAATATTAAAAGAATTTTAGAAAAATTTCGTTTTTGATAAAGAGTTTCCTCTCTCTTTTGCCAGTTTAGTCATGGTTTACGAATTCATCTAGCATGTGTGCAATTCCTCACGTAGTACATAAAGTGGAGCGCGGAAAACAAGCAAACAAGTAACCAATAGGGGAGGGGAAAATATTGTACAAAGGCAATTAACATACATATGAAAAAATAATGTACTGTACTTGAGATTTTTTTTCTAATATTAAAAAAAAACTTATATTAATGAACAAAAATCTGTTTCTATCCCTGATTAATTTTGAGAAAAAATTTTTAATTTTGTATAAGAAAAGAAGAATGAGAATTTACTTTTCCCCTTAAATTGTTTCATTTGCATGTAATTATAACTAATATTCTAAGTTTAGATTTTTTTAAACATAAACTGTTGATACAGTTAAATAATGTAGTTTGTAATTTTGTACTTTAAACAGTTGAAGTGATAATTTTAGCACAAAAACTTACTTTCAAATTAAAATGTTATAAATACTTATATTTGCATCGCAAGTACTTGCCCTTCAGATTAACAAATATATAAAATTCATAAATAATAAAAAATAATCGAATAACTAATTATAGAAAAATATAAATATATTTTTTCAAATCACAAAAATGAAAATGATTATTGAAAAGACAAAATTACGTCATTTCTGATATTGCAAAATAGAATGATTGCATTGTTTTTTATTATTATTATGAAAACTCTTATGAAATTATTCATACTTGTACTTTTTTTTAATATATGGATGATGTTCTTAATAATTTAATGAATAATGTCGAAATTCCGTCTTATCAATAATTAATGATTAATTTATTATATAATTAAATTTCATAAAACATAAAAATTTATCCAAGATTTCTTGGATGTGCAGTATACAAACTAGATATAATTTTCTATAAGTTTATTTATTTTTAATTTTTTTTATCTATATATAATAATGAGAAGGGGGAAAATTATTAAAAAATAAATAAAATTTAATAATTAATTTATAATTTTAAGAATTTCTATATAATATCACGTAACAATTTAAGAATTAAATGATTTTCATATAGTTGATAGAATACGAATAAACTTTTTTTCTTTTATGAACAATTGAAGCTTAAATACGAAAAATAATTAATCATTTATTAAGTTTGTTTACATACATAAAAGACGTATAAAGTTATTTACTCTCAGCCTCAAATTTTTAATTTTATTAAATTTTATGAGCCATCAAAATGTCACTAATTTATATAACAATCAAGGTAAACATTATAATTTACACCTAATGAAAGGTTGGCTAATTGCTAATTAATTTCTTTAATTATATTCATTATGTTCGAAAATTTAAAGTGTATTCATTTCTGCAAGTACTGTAATTATACAATTAAAGACAATTACTCCATTTTATATAGAAAACTCGGATTACTCTTTGATTGTTTTTGTAAATACGTTTGTTATAAACTGCATATAAAAAGTGTGATTTTTGCTTCATTTCTCTTCTTTTCCAAGATTTTTTTTTGATAAACTCTATTCGAGACTATATTGATATCAAGTCCACCAGATATTGATCCTTTCTGTTTTATAAAGAAGAAAAAAAAACAAGAAAAAAATCATCACAAATATTTGATCAAACATTCTTCTGCTTTTACCATTGCATTCAATGATTATATATGCATATGACAGCGATACATATTAAAATGTGAATAATTCATAAAAAAAATTATAAGAAGATTATTTAAACATCATATTTTGATGTCTTGCAGTATAAAGATGTTTATAAATTCTCTAATTTTAAGTTATAAATCATGAATAACTCAAGGATAAATATATCAACAAAATTTTGAAATTTATATATAAAAAAAATTAAAAAAATATATATTTTATATCATCTGGCAAATAAATTTTATTTTTAATTATTATTTTTTTTGATATACTATATATAAATTTATATTATATGTTATATATACTGTGAACTATTTATTATAGATTAAGAAATGAAAAACAAAGTTTTTTAATTGATATCTAAGATGCAATATAAAATTTATTTTTTAAGCAATATGTAAAGTTATTTAGAATTTTATAAATCATTAATAGTAATTTAATCGAATAATGCATTATTTTATGAGAGTAACTGGTGAAGAATGCGATCGATAGGCGATTTTTCTTGATGTTGCATCAATCGATTTATATTCAATTAAAGTAGAAGCAGCTTCCAATAAACTAACCTTAATCTAATATATTAGACAAAGGTTATACAATATTAAATATTAAAATTGAAAAAAAAACATTAATTAATTGGTAATTTTTGCACTTTTGTAAGATGAAATATCTTTCGAATAAAACTTTGATGTTCTTTTTGGTTTTCGTCAGATCCTTGCAGCAGATTGCCAATAGTATTACGGTAAAAACTCACGTGACATGTAACACTAAACGTGATTGGCGAACACGTGAAATAGGTCTGTCGCGTAAGAAAATTATTTTAATTAAATTAAAAAATTAATTAACGATCTTTAAAAGTACGTTTTGCATAAATTTTATAATAATTTTTTCTTTATTAAATTTTTCAATATCTAAATAAAAAATAAGAAAAGTAACGAATATTTGTTTTAACCTTTATCGATATATCGTATTATTTTTAGTTATTATTATTATTATTTTTAGAAAATTAAAGATGATGTTTAATTTTAGATTTTTTGATCTTTTAATAATCTTAATACACTTTGTAATCTTCAATTAATGCGTTATATACTGGACGAAAATAACGTTTTAGCATATTCATTTAATTTTAAAATTAACTGACGTCATTGGTATCTTACAAACGACTACTGTATTCGAAATCACGTGACTACAATAGAATATTCAAATAATTTTTTAAATAATCAATTTATAATTATAAACTAATAAGTATTTAATTAAACAGATAAGTTCGAAATGAATCAGAGTACAGGATTTTGTGATTTAATATAGATGCGTAATTGCTTGCGTATCCGATAGGATTTAACGCATGTTATTATTAAAACAGGCCTGCGCAGAAGATCGATGTGACGTTTCGTCAAAATATTATTAACTGTATTTTAATTGTTAAAATATTTGAAAATTTTCATTATAATCGTCATTTTATTTCTTTATTTAACAGATAAACTTTAATTAAAAATAAAAATGAAAAAATAATTCTTTGAAAAAATAATATTTAAAATTTTATTTACTTTTATATAAAGGCAATTTTATCTGAAATATGGAAACAAAAGAAGTATTAAGATGGATCATAACCTTTCTTTTGACAGGGCAACGATAGACATACACCGGAAGTAATACGCTCCAGACGTAGTTGATATTCTGATAGCGATTCGAGTCACGTGATTGCGTTTAACCAATCATATTTTGGTAGTTTTCAAATTTCATATAATAATTCCTATCTTTATTTTTGTATCTTTTGTAATTATGTTTAATTAAAGATCTTTTACCCGATAAAAAATGCTATATTATATTTATTTTCGATTACTATAGAATTTATTTATATAAAATAACTACTCTAATTTTGATGACCTCATTATTTCAAATATGTTCTCTTTATAAAATATGATGATTTACAAACTTTATATACATAAATAATGAATATAAAATTCATTTTAAAAATGATAATTAAATAATTTACGAATTTTAGAAGGATTTTATAAGAAAATGTGTAAAAAGTTTAAGAATACATTCATCCTTGACACAGTGAGCGCCATATCAATGAATACTCGAGTCACGTCATCAGTAGAATTCGTAGTACGGTTCATTCACATTTCGGAATTTTAGTAGTTAAATCTGTTACCTGAATTGATACATCCCAAATGTTTTCATTATGATTTTTGATAACGGTTTAACATTTTTCACATTAAGAACTATATATACAAAATTTTGATGTGGAATGATGTTATTAGACAATAAAACGTTTCCAAAAATATTAATCGACAAAAAAAAATGGCATCTCTGTTTTTCTCTTAACTACTTTTCCCTCTAAACTGAGCCTTTTTCTTAACAGAAGAGGCAGAAGAGAAAAAGTTTATTTGATTTCTACTTTTATCACAGATTCAACTAGACGGAATTAAGCGAACTTTTATCAATTAAAACAAACTTTAAAAGTGAATTATATAAAGATAATTTATTAAACGCTTCCTTCCTTCGATACTTTATTATAAGACGAGAGTTATTATATGTATATACATTGTTTTCCGCTTATTTTCAAAATTGAAAATCTGAAATTTATGATAAAGGTTCAGAAGAAAACATGGAGTGAAGGGAGCCATAAAGATTTCTATAAAGATAAACTTAAAAATTCTTTGAAGTGAAATGATTTGCCATTCAGGCAGTTATTATTCCATCAAATAACTGGGTCTTTTAATTCAAAAAAGGAAGAGATCCAGTGAAAATAATTTATTAATAAAATCATTCTTCGAAGATTGTTAGTTCAATATTTATATGCATCTTCGGTTCATACATTAATTTATGAATGCGTTATGTTGTGTTCATTATAATTATTTTTCTTCATAAAACAAACATTTTCTGTTTATAAAAATATCCACAAAGAGGGATTCTCGAAAATGATGTTTGTTAGAAAATAATATAATAAGCTTATATTATTTTCTACAAACATGTGATATATCAACTTTCGGTTTGCACAGGATTAAAATTTATATTTAGAATAAATTATAGAGTTAAAATAGAATTCTTAAACATGAAATGTGTAAAAGTCCTGTAATCTGTTATTTTCATATTGTTAAATTTTTTTTTCAAATTAATGCTTTAGAAACATTACTAGATATAGCGAAAATATATTATTAACTTTATTTCTTTATTTTTTTTTATTTCACAAGAAATAGATTTTTGCTGAACATATTGCATTTTTGATTACCTGTAGTTTCGAAGTCTGCAAAACCAGGTGATACACAAATCATCATTTTATATACAGTATATTATCACGGTGCAGTTGATAACTGTAAATAATAGAAAAAATACAGAAAATTATTTAGTGACGTCATAGAGCCGAAATATTCGTTATTTATTCGATAATTATGTTTTCATTAAAATACAGCATAATTATTATATAAAGGTTTTAGGAATTTTTGAAAATTTCTTATACTGTTGTTGTTGTTATTGTTATTCACACTGCTGTTCTTATAAGTGTAATTTCTATATTTAACTGTAGGATTTGAATTTTGAAAAGTTTAGTTATATAACTTAAATATAAAAACATTTCCTTATGGCAATCATTATTATAAAATTTCATTTTGCAATTCAATTCATAAGAATTGTATTTTAGTTCGAAAATTCATTTACAGTAAATCAAATCGGTAATTCTCGTAAAAAAATTATAAAATGTTAATTATGGTTTAAAAAGCAATAAATGCACACAAATTATTATTCTAAGCTTAATTAGCATTTATAGGGAAATTATTTATTATAAAATAGTAAATTTGGAGAATCTCTGTGGAAAGAAAAATGATAAAACTGATCGCGTTACCATAGCAACAGACTGTCTCAATCTTCTTTTTGGAGATGAACAGTGTCCCAGATCTACCTTCAGAGCGCAGAAGTTGGATAATAACCTAAAGAATGACTAATAAACATTTCAGAATTACACAAACAATAATTCAAAACTATATTACAAAATTTCATAAATAATTCATAAATTAATTAAATTCATTTTTATTATTAATAACGAAAACCTTTACAGCGTTATTGTCGGTTCTAGGTAATAAAATATTTTTGATTATTATAGAATTTCGTCGCAACTAATAACCTTTAACGGAGTCAAGAAGGAATTGCAGTTTAAAATTATTATTTTCTAGCTGTTTTATTAAAAATACTAATGAATTGGATCATTAATTTAAACTTTATTCTAGTCGAGTAACAACTGCCAATTTCTTTTTTGGATTTTAATGCATATTAATACGTTAAAACCAAGACGAGTTTTGATATTATTTATTGGCTATAAGTGTGCGGAGAGGATCGATATCTTATATTGCATCAGTTTGCAGAGATAGCTCAACAATTAAATGGACTTTTAGCTTAATTATGGAATCCAAGTATACAAACATACGTAGAGGTTATTGAGCCTCTTAGTATATACTCATCTCTGTCTTGGATGAGAGGATTAAATAATTATAGTTGATAAATAAAAGTTTGAAAGTCTACAATAAAAAATTCAGAGCTACGACAATGAGTTTAAAATTAAAAGTTATTTGTCAGAATGGATTATTATTATTGTTATTATATTATATGTGGAATTCGGTAGTCGTGGGAGCGAAGAATATTTGCCACTCCCATTTAATATTATTTAAACCACGCCTTTTTCTCTCCGACTGAAAATTGATCTTCGCTTATTGCAAGTAGGAAAAAAATAAAAAATAATATAAGTGCAATTATTTTATAGAAAGATCATTAAAATACTGGATATTATATTTAAAAGAATGCTTAATTTTTTAATGTTTTCTCCACCACCATTCGAAAATTTTAAGTTTTGAAAGAGAACGGAACCCGATTGGTAAAAACAGACCACGTGACAGAAGTTTGATATTAAAATTCATAAAAAAAGAGACAATTTTAAGATGAAATTAAACATTTTAAAATGTGTTAAAAACACAGAATAAAAAGAAATTGCTTATCTACAACTGATAACTGCGATAATAATTATTTACATTATGATGAACTTTGTACCAATGATATATGATAAGTAAAAAATGTATTATTTCGATATTATTTTTATTTTATTAAACAGAATCTTATGTTTAATCTGTCAAGATAAAGCGAATTTCTTTAATGTATAGAAAGAAAAAAAAGAAGACGAAAAAAGAAGAGAAAAATCGAAGAGGGTAATAAAATTTTTCTGAAGAAAGATGGCGCTGCTGTGCAGCGAGTAATGCTGCAGTGCACGAGTTGCTGTACATATTCTGAACGTCAGATCCCGTCGTCCTTTGCTCTTACTAAATATAGACAGCGAGTGGTACTGTACATTATGCAGGAGAGTTAGATACATACTGCGGTTAAACATTATAAAGTTTGAATTTTCTTTCCCACTCAGTGTGTTTCAAAATTTAAAAATTTACAGCAAAAAAAAAGTTTCAGCAAATTAATAAATTGCTAAAGCATCGTAACCCGACTTTATGAAACATTTTAACTTGCAAAATGACAATCATTGCTTATTCCTTTCATTATTATTATTATTATTATTATTTAAACATTAAAGTGTCGTCGTCATAAACTATAATAATAAATGTAAAGATAAACAACTTTAAATTTTACAGAAATTCGAAATTATTGTTTATTTTTCTCAAAATTATTTCATAGTTTTTATAACTAATCGAGTTTTAATATGGTTTTGTTCAGTTTTAGTGTTTATGCATTATTTTTTAATTTTTATAAGCTAACGAAGGCTCTAAATAAATATCTGGATATTATTACAGTTTACGAATATTGCAACATAACTTATTTGATGATAAACCTATATTATGTTTCGAAAATTATTCTTTTTTTTTTTTTTTAAAGGGAAAAGATAAATTTTGTTAGATGAATATTAATTTATTTAATGCGCACGAGATGGCAGCAGAGTAAATAATCTGCTCTTTCATTATTCACGAAGGGGGTAAAGATGGCTGCGCATGTGTAGTTGTCATGGCAACCTAACACGAGTTTCTCCTCTACATATTTATGATAGTTTTAGGTCTACATGCACAAAATGAAGCAATTTAGATCAAATAAATGCATTGATTTTTCAGAATAGTGCATTAATTAAAGTAGAGATGGCGTCAAATAATTTCCACTTCATATAAAAATACTTTATGATGATTTTTGTCGGAATCAATTTCATTTAAAAATTAATTAAACTTAACTAATTTTGTTTTAATTCTTTTTTTGGTTTTCTGAAGAAATATGAAAATAAAACGCAAATTTATGACATCATTGATAACGTAAACATAAAATTTTATAACTGAAGTTAAGAATTTGTTAATTAAAAAAATTTTTTTAACATTATATGTGATATTTTTTTAATAATTTTCGGCATAAATTCTTGATGATGTGAAATGCAGATCCAATCATGTTGGAGGTCAGTTAAACTCCAGCAGAGGATGATGGGTAATCGATATCGAATTCAATTCTCTCTTCGTCCAATCAAATTTAACGAGATAGCGCGTGCTTATTTAAAATTCCAATTATGGAAAGGAACGTTATCATTATCAAATAAGAGAATTAATATTATCTTAAGTTTTAGAATATTTTGCGAAATACGGTATCATTTTTTTCATGCATTATAGATTAATAAAATACAAGAAACGTAAATAAATTAAGAATTCATTCAGAAAATTATTATAAATAATTTATTAAGTTAGACGTTATTGAATAATAATCGAGATAAAATTTAGTTTTATGAGTACGGTATAATTTTATTTCGTTTTTTAGGTAATGCATAATCACCCACGATTTTTAAAAATGAAAATTTTTCCGACGAAAACTTAATTGTAAATCCTACTTTATGTGCTTGTTTGCCATTTGAAGCGACGAAATATTTTCTAATACCATCAATAAAAACATTGTTATTACAGTGAATTTACACGGCGAGAATGATAATCAAGATAATAAGAAAATCCGCCATGTGATACAAGATCATCAAATACTCACAATAGAGCAATAAATTTCCCTGACAATATGCTATTAAGTTAAAGAAGGCTGTCAGTCGGTGTTTCAAACTCATTTTATGTTCAATCTCACTTTGGTTTCTTTATATATATATAACAAGAAAGGAAGAAGGAAACTATGTACACACCTAAAGAAACCTATTCCTACGCATAGTATGGCTGGAATGATCTTGCATATAGTGAAGTTGCATATGTCTCACACAACCAATCTTGCACTATATGCAAGATTTGTTGTGTGAGACATATGTAAGATTTATATATGAAAATAGATTGAAGATTGTGTGAAGTATATGTGAATCTGGCATATGCCTCACACAGCTTCAATCCATTAAGCGACGCTTACATAGTACATTAAAAGTTTACATAAATAATAAATTCATTAATAGAATGAATACAATATATAAAATAGATTAGTTTAAAAACATTATATCTGCTATTTTTTCTTATTTTTTTTCTTTATTATACATGTGATGTAAATGACGTTTTTGTTATTAGATGGTGGATATAATTTACTCACATTTGTTTCTTCCTATTTTCTCCGTATTTATTCAGTTTACGTAAAAACGAAGAAATATTTTGAGTAATTAAGAAAGTTTAGAAATTTAGAAATTATTTAAGGGAAAAATTTTGAGTATACAAAAATTTGAATATATTAGATTGAGAAGTAATAAAGTAGAAAACTAAAACACAAGAACATTTATGAAGTGGAAGTAAGGAGCAGTAAAATTTGTAATGTCTGCGATAGATACCACCGAAAAGTATACTTGGCCATATAACAATTCTTTGTTTTTTATTTATTCTAAGATGCCCAATTTTGCAAATTGAAGATTTTATGTCTCCTTTCTAAACGACAAAGAAAAAATATATCGACAGATACTCACCGATTCTTGAGACTGAATAATAAAAATTGATGTATGAACTGAATCGCTACTTATTTCTTTAATTTATTTAAAAAATATTCAGTAACATGATTTATATAATTGAATAAAAACATAACCCTTTAAATATTTATTAACAATTTCTAAGTCAATAGAAAAATTAATAAATATATTTACTCGTTTCATTAGAGAAGAAAAAAATCTTTTAATGGTATTATATTAAATAATTCGTTTAATTAAATAAAGTTACTTTATGAAGATGCAAAATATTTTAAAATAAATCATTAAATTTGTTTTATTCTTTTAACATTAAACTTTCAGTGTACGACGCAAAACGAAACGTTAAAATACGACTTTTGATAACGTAACTAGTCGTATCGGTCAGTTTGTCCGTCCTCGAATGACGGTGCCAAAACTACGACATTGATTTTGATGAAAGTCGGAAGGATAGGCTTTATTCCCAATCAATATTTTTCTCGGTCCATGTCTGAAATTTTCTATTTGAATTATTACGCAGATACAACAGAATAACATATCTTTGAATCGAATCAAATAATTCGACTAGTTATTCGATATATTTTATAATTATCATTATCGTAAAGCTTTTATTTTTGTTTAATTTCTAAATCAGATGTATTTTTATCTAATTCATTTTTCCATCACAAACAACAAATACAGTATTTAAAATTCATTCAACGTCCGTGACATTTAAAAATAATTTAAAACTGGAATGACTGAACATATGCAGAAATGGTAAAAATACAAGTACATAGAAATTGTTATATTTTTAAATATATACTATATTGATTATATAGATGCAAAATATTTTTATAATTTTTTATTTCAGATGAAAACAGTTTAAAAATATAAATATTTCTTTTACAAAACAATGTGATTAATGTTTCCCTATTACAATTTTTCTTATCGTTTAATACTTGTATATTTTAAGATGTGGTTGATATCCTTGTCTTTTTTCTGAGAATAAATAATTATCATTTTATTAATATTAGCTTTAAATAAGTTGCTAGTATGTTGAAGAGTTTAATAAATTATTTTTAGCAATTGAGAGGTGACTAGCTAGTCTGATTCATTCTCCATGCATGCGTGACACTTTTCCAATTTGGAAATTTGACGCCATCTAGTATCAAAAATTGATTTGTTTGTTTTTTAAAATAAATTCCATTCTGATCTTTTCGATGAAAATTACAAAATCGATTATTTTTGCCAAATAATTTTAACGGTTAAATAATTTAATTAATAGTCAGTGGTATTTAATGGAGATTAAAATAATTGTCTTTCTGTCTTTTAGTGTCGCCATCTGTTATCAAATTCATAAATGTTTTCTTTCCAAAAATTTATTTTATTTAATATAATTTGTCTAAATTTCTAATATAACTAATATCATATTTATCTAAAATAAATAATATATATATATTTTGGTAATTGAATTTATTATTATTATTTAATAATTAAATGCTTTGCCACTGAGAAAACTGTGCGCGCCAGTCAAAATATATTCAATTAAATTATTTATTAAAATATCAAATGTGAGAATAAAAAAAAGTTTAATTTGTTTAAGCATTATTTTTTAGAGAAAGTTTTTGTGAGATTTCATCTTTTGAAATACAGAATAACCATGAAAATCAATATGTAGATTATAGAATAATTTACATCTACACCTAATTTGATTGGGAATTCTGAATTATTCTACATAATCTACACTTATTGAATAAAAACTGAATATTTTTTTTAAAAATTCCCTAGAATATCTTTAAAGTCGAAAACTGATCTGGAACTCAAAAAATTTTAAACGAATTAATGAGGACAAGGCCAAAAATTGCGAATTATTAACTTTTAAAATTCGAATGAACTGATTGTTGATTCTACAGCATCCATCCTACTAATCGAACTACTTTTAATTGTATCAAAAAAAAGAAAGTACTAAGTGAGCCAATGTAGTATACTGTACATATGTTAACTTTTATTTTACATTAAAATAGTAATATATATTCCTATTGCGTTATTATTAATTTTATTTTGCCAATAGAAAGAAATAAAAACAATTTAGTTCTCGAATATGATGGAAATTAATTGAACTTTGTGTAAACACTTGTAGAAATAACTGTTTGTAGCAAAAAACGAATCTAATATGTCAAGATTATTTTATTGTTTACTAGAATCACATGATTTTGTAATTACAAATCGAGTGAAAATGGCGTCACTAGCCACTTGCGTATGCAATATTTTAATAATTTTCCCTTTTGTATTTTATAATCTTTATACCCAACAAACTGGCATTTGCTAAAGGTTTTTTTGTGGCATATTAAAGAAATTAAAATTTTTATTTGGATATTCATGAACACTGCAAAATATTCATTACAAATTAAAAATTACAATATAGTTTACGCATACCTTTTTAATTTTTGCATTAAAAATTATGATTTATATATATATATATGAATACTTAAATTTCATTTTTCTTATTAATAATGTCTGTTTTATTGACTTTAATTTATAAATAGTTTAGATTCTTAGAACTGGTAAAGTAATTGAGTGCATGAGTTGTTCACCCATGCATTCATTGACCTCATCTCTGTCGAATTGTCCTCGATTCAGAATCGGAGAGCTTGGATAATTATCTTTTCGGATTCTTATACAGCAACATATTTATTTTACTCCCGGTTATATATTATAATTTTGTATCGTGATTACAGAAAAGTTTACATTCATTTCAGATGCTAAGGTTTGCAAAATTTCAAATTTGGGAATTTATTTAATGCAAATATATTAATTAATTATTCTCTGCAAACAGGAAAAATTCCATATTTCTTTTCCTTTACAGTAAACAGCGAATTATAAAATGCTTCTGGGGAAATACATTTTTAAAAATAAATTTCTCCTTGAAACATAAATTACTTGCAAACCAAAACTAAGAAACTTTATTTAAAAATTTAATTCTGAATTGCTTTCATTTGAATAAAAATGAAAACATATCAAAATTACTATTAATTATATTTACGTAGTTATACGTAAATCTGCAATGATCATAACATAGAAAATTGAGAAATTTAGATATAATATATAAAAACTCTAAAAATGTTTTTTGAGTTGTTAATAGATTATTAATAATAAGTTATATACTATTCTATATCTATTATAAGCCGTGGTGTAATGCTAAAAAAGAAGTATCAGAACGCTATCTATACATGATTAGAAGAACTATACATGTACACAGGAGATGAGAATAAAATATGCAGAGTTGTGCGACAACAGTATATGTATGCATACGTATTTCATTATACTCTTACTCTCTCTGTGTGTGTAGTTTAATAAATTTCAATGTATGCATTGTATTATTGAGTGAAAAACTTTCATTAAAAATAAGATATTTTTGATGTTTTATCTTAAATTTGAAGTTATGAACTTAATAAGAAAAATTATATAAAAATTGCATAACTTATAATTAATTTTATTAAGTTATGAACTTAATAAAATTAATTATATGCAATTACTCAACTAAGCTTAAAGACATTATAATATATTTATATTTTAAAAAATTGTACCGGTATGCGTTCCGGTGATAGAAAAAGTACCGGAACGACATTCCGACCTCACTATACCACTGATTATAAGTCTTCAGAATATAGACGATTGCAAAGTTTTATATTATATTTTCAATAGAGTTCCTTAGATTTTTGGTTTCACTTAAATTAAAAATATCAACAAGGTTTTTGGCAAAAAAATGAATAAAACGAATATATAAACTTTCGATATTTTTTTATTAATTAATTGGTCTATTTAGAATTTTCTCTAGGCAAATAGCATTGTTTATATCCTTTATAAATAAACAATTCAATGGTTGATTAATTAATTCAGCCGTATTAATAAATCACATTGGGAATATATTTGGAGGCTGCCACTTCAAAGCCCTCCATGGACCAGTTAACATCATTGATGAATCAACCGAAAGATCAAAGGATGGGATTCGACGAGCTAGGGATTAAACCCCAACTTTCAACCTTCCTAACGAATTTGGAGCTATTAGATAAGGCTCGAACTCAGAAACTCCAGATGGAAGACTAACAAGGTTTCCTGAGGTCATCAGGCTGACGCAAATAATTTTAAATAATTAATATAAAATTATTAAAAAATTAAAATTAAGTAATTTTAATTTTCTATAGTTTGCGTTATAGTATATCCCAAACTATATAATACATGTTAAAGTACAATAAAATTCGCTAATATAGATATTCTTTAATTTGTGAACATTTGTTTGAAGATCTGCGATATTCTATATAATTATTTAATCTAATGTCGAATTACTTGTGTCAGCCTAATGATCTCAGGGAAACCTGTTAGTCTTCCATCTGGAGTTTCTGAATTTGAGTCTTGTTTGATAGATTCAAACTTTTTAGGAAGATTGAAAGTTGTGATTTAATTTCTAATTCGTTGAATCTGATCCTTTGATCTTTCGACTGTCCCATCAATGATGTTAACTGTGAAAGAAATATATACTATTTCTTTTTAAACTATACAAATGAATACTACTTTTTCGATTTACGAAGATAGTTTTCGCTTTTTAGAAGAAACAATTTTATCATCACTTAAATATTTACTATAATTTGTAAATACATAATATAATCACAGTATCTATGATTATAACATGCTCAATATAATAATTTATGGTTTCTAATTGATAACTTAGTAAATTTTACTTGAATGCCAGGTAGTTTTCTAAAATTGTTTTGGTAAAAAGATTCCGTTATTCAAATGTTTTCTAAACAAATTGATGGTACGAATAATTGCTTGTTTTTCTTACTTATTCTTTATATTAATTGTATCAGATATTTTTCCTATCAAATTTACTGCTGTTATTATAAACTTTATATTAAAGAAAAATTATTAGCCGTATGCCAAGCGATAATACAATTTATACGAGTCTAGAATTTCTAAGTCGAGTCAACTTAGGGCGGGATTAAGACCCTTTGGGACCTGTAGGCATTTTAAATAAATGATAAAATTGTTCAATAATTTTTAATCTGCTTTTGGATCCCCATATTATCGGGAGCTCATAAGCATGTGCCCTATTGTATCTCGTAGATAATCCGGCTCTGAATCATTCTATCCAAAAAGTTTGTAAATAAATAGATGACCGAAGCTCGAACTTTTTCTTAAATTAGAAGTTTGATTCTTTAAACGTCTGTTTAAATTTAACTCTTAAGAGGCTTTTTAAATTGATAAAACATTATTCATTGAGTAACAAAATTATTCACTGAAACACGTGCATTGGAGACAGTAAAAATATACGAAATTTTTACTGTCTCTTTTTATTAAATTAAGTACGATACCATATCCGTTGTTATTTAAAATTTTAACAATAGACATAGAACGATTAGATCTGTAGAAAACTCCACAACTTCACCATATCAAATCAGTTTTCCAATATTTTCAATTAAATTATTGTAGAAACAGGAGAAAGAAAATACATATACAGTAGTTCTAGAAAGACTCTGGTCAAGATACAATCGAATCCATTCATTTGCCAACTGTTGATTGGTGAAGATTAGTCGATTTGAGATCTTTGCAACTGTGAACTTACTTTGCAGCATATTTTAGCAGCATTCCCTTATTTTATCATCAACATTTACGGAATTTTAATCATTCTCTCTTTTTAAAATTTTATTTGGAAAAAATTTTAATAATTATGAGTTTTCTTATCAGATAGTGACATTTTAGGCATAGTTTTCTTTACACGAATTATGGCCTTTTACGCTATTTTTACTAATTAACTTTTTATATTTACGTTTTTTAAAGGAATTAATGTTGTTATTTGTTATTTTGTTTGGTTTTTACCAATTATCCTTTAAAAATTTTTTAATATTATATTCTAAACTTCTTTGATTTCTAGAGTTGGGGTGAGATAGTAAGCTGAACTCAAAGGTATAGCCCAAGAAAAGATATTAGAAGAGGAAAAATTGAAATGAAGACCAAAGTTATAGCTAAGAAAATCTATAGAAGCGGATAAGATCGCTAGCGTGAGATAGGAAGGGAACGTAGAAACTTACATTTTTGTCATGATTGGATACAAAATATAGTAGAAATATATAAGAATTAAAAACAGAATTTTCATGTCGATAATCTGTTGACGGTTATTTGCTGTTTCCTTAGATTCAGGTATACAGTTGAAGCTTATAAATTCTGTGTCTTTTCCAAAAGCAGTCAGAACCTTCTATTATTTTCGTCCAGATGAATAAACAGTAGCACCATGAAAATTAAACAAAAAAATAAAATAAAATAAAAGGTATTTGAGAATATGCGGTAGCAGTAGAGAAGCAGTATACCACAGTGCCCCTCCACTGCCACTGCATCTCACTGCTTAAGATGATGTGAGAAATGTCGGTACTACAATCATTATTCACTTTATTTACTGTCTAAACCTATATTGTTATGATCTCTTCTTGGTACGTCCATTTCGAGAGCACGAGTGGAGTGTAGGAATTTTACTAGTTCTTCATGGAGCTTTCGGTTATCAATAAGAATATTGAGTTTGCAAGGCCAGTTATGTCCAGATAGTAAAACGTTTTTTTCCAAGTTAGTCCTTATATTATCGTACTTTTCACAATCAAACAGTAGGTGGTTGCTGTCCTGTACTTTCTCATTGTCATAGTCACAGTGATTATTGTCCCTGAAATCAAATCTCCAAAGATACTGGTTAAATTTTCCGTGTCCGGTCACTAATTGAGTGAATCTATAATCATATTTAATATGTTTAAATTTGAAGTATTCCCTAAAGGTCGGTACAGATTGGCCGAACCGCACCTGTATTGTATCGGTGCGATACAGGTTCGCGCTCACTTAGGACGTATATTTTTAACGCCGTGAACCACCAGCGAACATCTCACGAACCTGTTGTCGCGATCCATTCTCTGTCGGTTTTTCGACGATCACAAAGGAGGTTCGCGGGTGCAGTGTGGACGTGTTCGAAACA
>WUQG02243074.1:0-20640 GCA_011317285.2 Androctonus mauritanicus | reverse complement strand
GATTTGTACTGATGAAGAAAATACTTCATTTTATAATAAATAAAATGAAGTATTTTAAGGATTCATTTTAGAAAATTAAGAAAAAAAATTAATTCATCGTTAATCCAAATATATATATTGTCAAATATTGAACAATGTACTGTGAAATATTAAAAAATTGTTTCTTACAAATTTTTAATAAAATCCGCATGATAAATGTTTTTCCCTGTTGACAAATTAAGTCTATAAAACTTTTTATGTAGTTAATGACCGAAGAGAAATTAATTTACATAGCTATATAATTATTTTTAAGATAATCATTTTTTAAGTTTTGAAATAAAATAATAATGGTACTATATTTCTTTTCTTCCATTTTTTTTTATATCATTAAAATTCATTAGATAACTTCATTAAAACTTTGCGTATAAAATTTATAAAGGTGATTTGATTTAATTTTAATTTATTGAGTACTGTATAATATAAACATTTCTATACTTTTTAGATTGTTAAGATAAAATTCGTTCATCTTATTTGTTTTTAAATTAAATTAAAACCTATTTAGATGAAACAGAACTCAAAGCGTATATATAACGTAGAGTACTTTTATTAATTGATGACTTTAATTAAACAGTTAATGAAAATCGCGAAATTACATTAAAATAAAAAAAAATTACATAAAAAATCAGGAAGCAATTTTATTTTATATATATATATTTTTTTTTATTTAATTTTTATGCATGTTTTACACTTTAACTAAAATAAATCTCTAATCCTGTTTTAATTTATCGCAGTTTAATTTTTTATCTAAAGTTTCAAATTTATTTTAAAAATTAAATTAGAATTTTTGTTAATATAAACAAAATAAAATTTTCTTTTTCTATTTAAAAAAAAAATGATATATTTTTTTCAAACATGTTTATTTACAGAATGTTTTAAACCGAAAAACTTTTATATTTTTATTCTAAAATCTTAAAAAAATTAACGCTTATAATCGAAAAAAAAATTACAAATCAAGTCTAATTAATACATTCTCACATTAATTTAATTTATGATAATTATGTAATATTTAGATATCAAATAAAATTGATAAAAATGATTAAGTTAAATATAATTAACTCTATTTAAATGTTTGTTTTCCTCTCAGTCTATATTTTAATTTTTCTTTACAGTGTATTCTCGAGATACGTTCATAATAATACCAATTAAAATAAATGTAATTAAATTAAAAATATTTCATTAAAATATTTATTAATTCCGATTATTTTGTTCAATTTTATTGAACAACAGTGAAATTTTAACAAGGATTGAATGAGATTTAAACAATTGAATTCAAATTAATAACTGTTTCTCAAAAAATATAATAAAAATAATAAATTTACAGTATAAAAAAAAAATCCAAGTTATTTATTCTGGATTAAAAGAAAATTAATATAAAGAATTATTTTTCTCAGAAAACGTTCTTTAATATTTCATTATTTAACTTGAAAATTATATAGAATTAAAAATGAATAATTAAAATCGGTAATAGAAAATAATAACTATAATATTTTTTCTCAATTAATAAATTTAATCAGAAAATTTTACATTTAGTGGAAAGTTTCTAATATATAACCAAATATCTAATAAATAATAATATATTTGTTGATATAAGAGAAAATAAATGATATTAAATAACCATTAAAATGGAATTATTAATCCCATCTGTGATCATTATAATCGGCTTGAGATTAAATAAAAGTTTATTTACATCCCCGAGAAATTTTATGAAGCTTAAAATCAAGTTTTATATTATTTTTATGGTTTGTGGACATATTTAAAATTTAATTCTTTATAAAAGTGTCGAAAATTTATCCATTTTTCTTTCCAAATTTTTATAAAATCGCCTATAACAATTAGCTTTCCTACTTCTTTATTGACTAGAAAATTTTATATCCCATTTTTTAATTTTACATTTTAAGTTTTGAAACATTTACATTTAAGCAAACAAAAGAATTTTATTTTGTAAAAAAAAAAAAAATAAAAAAGATAATCCATTTCTGAAAGCATTGCATATTTGCACATGGATTTCTTTTAAGCAAAAAACATACTGTGAATAGTATAAATTTGAGTTTTTATCTTTTAAATAAGAAATAAAAAATAATAATCGAATCTTCAAAATAAATTTAATTATTCAATCAAGCAAAGAAAGAACGAAATATATAAAATAATTTTTTTTATTCTTTCCAAAATAACTTTTATTATATATTAAAGTAGTCAATCCAGAATTCTTTATTAGTTTAAATGTAAAAACTTTATTTGTAAACACGAAAATTTCTGCTTCTTTAATAGATTTAATAATATATAAACATTGTTTTAATTGCTTAAAATGAATAATTTTTAATATAACAATTTTCATCGTTAAATAAAAATCCTTTGCGATATTTTGGTAAAATCTATGCAAAATTATAATGTAGATGAATATAACTGCATTTATATCATCAAAGTTTTGTTATTAATAAGATTTTGTTTGTTAAATAAATTCAAGTTTGATGAAACTCGCTATATATATAAGATGAAAGAAAAGAAATGATTACATATCAGGTCACATTGATTAACGAAGCGACTCTTATTTCCTCTTAATATCGGAACGTATCCTTTTTGATTTACTGTTAATTAACTTAATATAATCTTATAATTTTAATGAGTGAAATATTATCTTTTGCTGGTCTACAAAAATGTAAAAAAAGATATCGATAATTAAGTTGGGCACATAATAATAAAGTAATATTTTAATTATAATTATGATGTAGAAATTTATTCGATAAGCTTAAATAATTTTCATTCGTAATTCATAAAAATATTTTTATATAATCTAGAAATTTTTGCTATGAGAAAATTTAATACTATCAGTTAAAAATAGTACTGATTATTTTTCTGTATTATGTTAATGTGATAAATGTCAAAACATTTTTAACTTCATCCGAACAATAATTAATGCCCTGTACCGTTTTATGATTGTCATAAATCATGTTCAAACAAAACGGTAATCTAATATCTGTAAAAAGAATACCACAACATATTTTTTCTCTTCTATTTTGATTGATTTATCTCTTGTTTGAAACACGAAAAATTATTTTCTGACTAATTTTTCATAAACAAAAAAAAAAAAAAATATGGATTATTATTGATAATTTTTTATTTCTCCTTTTGATCACATGTAATTTTTTTAATTATAGTATAAAGGGAAAACTTATTAATTAATGTTAATCTTATAAGTCGATATTCAAATTTTAAACTTTCGTATTATTAGAAAAATTTAAACTGGATTCAAAATTAAAAATTACTTTTACCATCTTCCATTGATTATGCTGATATTTTAAACATTTGTAAATTATAACAGTATATATAGTTATATTCAAGATTAAGCAAAACGACTTTTCTGTATTGGCATTGATTGAATGCTTTTCACCGATGAGCATGAGTTAAGAGTAAGATAAGGATGTTTTCTTAAACAGAAGATTCTTGAAATGTGAGATAAAAGAAATATTAATCAATATTTGACATTTCCTACTTCTTATTCATATTTATATTTAAAACAAAAGTAAATAATAAAAATGAATAATTGTGTCAGTTATTTTTATCTTGCAGTTATTATTTATATATTAAATTTATAAAAATTGATGTAAGATTTTCTTTTATATGCATAAATTTCCTACTTTAGAATAATTTTGGGGTAAAAACTATGCTTAGCAATATTATAAAAAGTAGACATGTTAGTAATATTCTTGTAACTTTTACGTGAGTGGAAAATACGTTAAGTACAATACATTCAAATAACTTTCCTACATTTTATCCACGCATATTTTTTGCTATAACAAATCATCTAAATGGAAGAAAGACGTAATCTAACGGATGCTGCCTACGAGGGAAATTTCCTTATTCCATAACCAATACCATTTTGCTCTGACTCTTTCTCTCCTCGGTTAATGGAGAATACGAAAAAAAGAAAAATAATTGCGCTATTTGGCTGTCATTGACAAAGTTTTATGCCGAATTTCTAAGTGTAGAAAATAGAAAATTTTTATTAATCTTCGAGGAAATTTGCTGATGTTTGATGGAATAACACAATAAGACTATCTGATTGTATTTAATTTTATTCGCTTGTGTAATTAAATTTGTGCTTATAATTTGAATACTTATGTTCTAATTTGATTAATTAAATGTTAACAAAGAGGAAGATTAGACAATTATTTTCTTATTACATAGCTTATCCAGATTAACAATATGATTAAATTAAAACAAATGAAAATTTATCAAAAATTTATATAACAACATTCGAAACTGAAATCTAGTGAAACGTATTTTCTTCTTGAGATGAAATTTTCAAATAAAAATAATAAATATTAGAAAATGATAACCAGTGGTTTGCACGTCAACGATGTGATAGGCATGTTCGTGACACATCACGACATCATTCTGACACTAAAAGCTATTTAAAAAAAACAAGAAATAAATCAATAAGTGAAAAAAAAAATTAAAATAAGTTTTATTATTTTTATATCATATTATAAATTTTACCTTTACGAAATATTTAATTAATATTAATATTAATAATATTATTAAATATTTTTTAAATGTTTCAGAATTGCGTAATATCGACAATATTAGAAAACATGGCGAAGAATAGAACATGCGATAGGTAAGTAATAACTTATATCATTTTTCAATTCATAAATTCTTATAAAAATATTTAATAATAATAATAATAATAATAATATATGAAACAAATTAAGGAAGTTATAACTGTGACAAAACTTTCTTTGTAAATTATCTAGTTATATCTGAACGTCAGTATAGTTATTATGATAGATGACTTAATAATCTTTAAGTTGCTTGCTCTGTTAGATAGGAAATTTTTAGCCCAACCAGTTTGATATTAATGTTCTGATCTCTATCATTTGGCTGAACTCCAGTTCCACTTTTTCATCTAAAAAGTAAATCTGCTACCACATTTTATTTTTTGAATATTCCATTATCTGTTTTTTTTCCCCCTATTAAAGTTGAGTAAATAGTTTTTATTCTAACTTTTAAAATCTTTGTTTTAAAATTTTTGAATATCTGCTTAAAGTAATATTAATCGATTTCGTACAATTCAATAATTAAATTAAGAACATTTTCAAAAAAATTTTTTAAATGTAAATTATCGGAGTGTACAAATATTGAATTGCTAGTCGGGTAAACACATGAATTAAAAATGATTAATCAAAATCAAAAATACTTTATTATAATTAGAGAAGTTTTTTTAAGAATATATATTAATGCATATTTTTCAACTGAGATGCAAATTAATATTCTTTTTCTACATGTTTTAAAAATTAAATTTGCTCTTTCTAAATAACAGTATTTCTTATGAATATATAACAGTTCTTATATGTGAATTATAAAAAGTATGTAAAGTAAAAAGTGAAAAAAATTCGTATGTAAATTAAAGTTATGAATAATTTCTTCATTACTTCATTACACTTTGGTGAGTTATATTTTTCTAGAGAAATGTTTGCTAATAACGAAAGAAAATCTGTGGAATTCGATATTTTGAGACATGAAAAGAATTTACAGAAATCTGAAAAAGAAGTGTACCAGAAAATTTCTGAATGTGTTTCTTATCTCGGTTAGTATTCTATATAACTTATATATTTTTTATATCAAGCAATCAATGAATGTGGAATAATTAACTTAAAATTTATAGAATATCGATTTTCATTAATTTAATTTCGATTAAACTAATAGTAATTAGATAAAAAAAGCTATAAATGAAGATATCTGAGTTTACTTGTAACTGTATATACAAAATGAATTAATGTTTTATGCATTGAGATTGTTTTTGATTGGCTTAAAAATAATCGTAAGTGTTAAACAAATGCAATTGTTATACAACCTTTATTACTGATAACGAAATGAATAAATTTCTTTAAATTTATTAAAATATTTAATGTAAAATATATGAAAAATTTCAATATTAGACTAACATTAAATCTCAAAAGTTTTATTAAAATTTTAGGTAGAGTAATTTAAAGTTTCATTAACATATCACGTTTGAAGTAATTAAATTTGTTTGATAATTTTACAGCTTTGGAAGAAGATGCGGTTTTAGAAGAATGTGGAAATTTTCACGTAGGAATTTGCTTAAAAGTTTATGGAAGAGCTTTAAAGTTTCTGGGTGGAACAGCTGTAGACTTTTTTACTAGTCTGGAATGTTTGGATTACATTCTCAATAAAAATGAAAATAATCAAAGGGAAGTTATCAGAGTTTTACCGAAATCAACGAATGATTACATGGTCTTGGAATTAATCACTAAAAGACTCTTCTGGGCTAAAGCGTTTGCTGGAGTTATAATGAGGATTTTACATATTCTATTCGATCTAAGAAGTATCGTCAAAATGCGGGAGAAAACTTCAGATAATTACCAATACGAAGTTAAGATCGAAGAAAGGAAACATGTTTGTCACATGGACAGCAATACTGTTCTTGATACAACAGATACACGTTTATCTGTAGCATCGTTTTGCAAAGCTTTTCCTTTCCATTTTGTATTTGATCGCAATTTGTGTCTTGTCCAAGTGGGTTTGGGATTGTACAAACTTTTCGGCTCTCAAAGTAAAAGAATTAGAGGATGCAATGTCATGAATTTCTTTCGAATATTGAAACCAGAAATTTCTTCCAGTTTTCAAGCTATTTATGACAAGATGAATATGCCCTTTCTCCTGTTGATTGAAAACTGTCAGAATCAAGTCGAGGTAAATACTAATTATCTTTATTTCAAAATAATACATTAAATTATTTAGCTATTAATCAATTTTTTTTGCTAAATTATGACAAATTCGTAATTTCACTGATTTATTTTAATACAGTATAAAGAAATATTATAATGAATGGTTTTATTTTCTTCAGTTAAATATTAATAAGATATTTTTTTAGGGAATGACTTTGAAAGGACAAATGATTTATTGTCCAGAATCGGATTCGTTGTTATTTCTGGGATCTCCCGTTGTGGATGGCTTGGAAGAGATGAATGCCAGAGGTCTATTCTTGTCTGATATTCCCATACATGATGCTACCAGAGATATTATATTGGTAGAAGAACAGGTGCGAGCTCAAGATGGACTTAAAAGAAGAATGGACAAGTTGAAGAATACGATACAGGAAGCCAATAAAGCTGTGGAGACAGAACGAAGAAAAAACGTAGACCTACTTCATTTGGTATTTCCACCAAATGTTGCTAGAAAATTGTGGCTTGGTATGTACATTTATATTTGTATATTTCATTCCACTTCTTTGCTAAGGTTAAATTTGCATTGCCAATCGCTATGAACAAATATGCAATAGTTTGACATTTATTTTATTAAATCTTACGAAAATGTATAAACTTTTCAAAATGTTTCTACAACGATTAAATTAAAGCGATAAAAAATACCAAAATAGTTTCAAACGACATCATATTTGTAGTTATTGATTATAAATTCAGCCTTATTCTAGCTTCAAACTTTTTACTTCTTTTACATACATAAATACTCGGCTCTTGCTTTTTTTTTTATTTTTAAAATCAAATTTATAAGAACAGATAAAACATTTTACTATAAGAAATAATACAAACATTATAAGAAATTTATATTTAAGCATTAATAAATAATATATATAAACTTTTAACAAATATTAGAAACAATTTAAAATTGTTTTATTTTAGTTTATTTATATAATCAAATTCGACTTTTATGGTTGAGAAATTTTGAATGTGATCATTTGTAATACTTGTCAAATAACATAACATGTACTATTGTTGTATGATATTTATTTTGTACATGTTTTTCGATCTACCATAAAATTCTTAATTAGCCAAAGAAAACATTAATTTTTTTCTTCATTATATAAAAACATTTTTGTATACAAATAAATAATTTATTATATTATGTAGCCAAACAGTTTATATGATAATTATTAAAAAGAAGTGAGTGAAAATATATTCAAAATGCAAATATCATATTTTTCAATATCAACAAAACATTCGTTCATATTCAAATATTTGAAATATTGACAATCAGTCTGTTTCATTGATGCAGGTGAACAAGTAAAGGCTCAACAGTATGATAATGTAACAATGCTGTTTTCGGATATAGTGGGCTTCACCGCTATCTGTTCAACTGCCACGCCTATGATGGTGATTAACATGCTGAATACGTTATATACAATGTTTGATATGTTTTGTGGAGAACTTGATGTTTATAAGGTATGACTGATAGCTTACCCATAGCTAAATAATACATTTTTAATTTTAAAAATCGTCACCAGACAGAGACAATTGGCGATGCTTATTGTGTGGCAGGAGGTCTTCACCGTCCAAGTAAAACTCACGCTCAACAAACAGCATGGATGGCTTTAAAAATGATGTGTGCAGCCCAAACTGTTCATTCTCATGATGGTAAACTGCTACAGGTGAATGTTGCTCGAATAAATAAACTTTGAAAAGCAAAAGATTCACTTTTTCTTTTTTTCTGTCAGATGAGAATCGGTTTACATTCAGGATCTGTATTAGCTGGAGTGGTTGGAAAGAAGATGCCTCGCTATTGTCTCTTCGGTAATAATGTAACTTTAGCAAATAAATTCGAATCAGGAAGCATGCCTGGACAGATAAACGTCAGTCCAACTACTCACAGGTAAGAATTTCACTTTTACTTTATTATAAGTATGCAATATTAATAAAATGTCCTACATTTTTAGTTTACTTTCTGATACTGAAGGATTCTACTTCGAATCTCGTCCTATCGAATGTTTGCCTCATGATTTTCCTACACATATCGAAGGAACTTGTTATTTCCTTTCTTCTTATCATCATCCAGACGTGGATCCATGTCAACCACTTGATGTTCATATTAAAAAAGTTGTGGAGGAATTAAAACTTGATATTACACCTCCCTGGAATTTCGAAAAAACATAATGTATTTCATCTAGACAATAATAAAAATTTGTTTTCTCCGTTATTTCTATTCGAAAAGTTTATCAATGGGACTATATAGAAGGAAAATATAATTTAGATGGCTAATTTCCTTAGTAGTGTGTATATATATATATATATTTTAAAGTCAAATAAAAGTTAATAGACTAAATCTTTATTTCAAAAAAATTATGGATAAAATTGTCAAAATTTATTTTTAAATTTTGACAATTTTATCCATAATTTTACATATACTGTATATAAATCCATAATTTTATTGTAATCGATTTTTATTCAAAGTTATGAAAAACAAATGCTTAAATGTGCATTAATTTATCTAACAGAATATACGCAAATAATATGTTTAAATTATATATTTTTTCTATTAAAAATTACATTAAAAATATTCCTTTAATACGAATATTTGCAAAACATAAAATTATGCAGATTTAAACTAAACAAAACAAAAATTAAAGAGATGTTAACTCACTTATATGAACGTTATTTTTATAGTTTATTAATTATATATCATTATTTTTATTCGTTACATATTCAAATTTTTAAATTCTATACAGTGTGCACATAAATATAAGGTAATTGAAAAATTTTAACATTAATGCAAATTTTATTTCTCTTAAAAATTATAATTTATGAAGATTTTCCAAAAAATTCACTGATACTGTATAGAAAATTTCAGATCTTCCAGATATAAAATTACTGATATACACTTATTTATTTTCGCAAAAAATAATTATTTTATATAGTAAATTGACATACAAATAAATTATTTAATTAAAAAGACAGATATATAATGTTTTAACAGAATAAATTCACATGTGAGAGATTTTATAGTATATACCATATGTCAGAATTTTTTTATACTAAATTTTCATAATTACCTATAAAATTAATTATTATCTGAAACTAATTTATTAATTTATCACAATAGGAAATATTTAAGTTTAGTAAATAATTACATAATTATTTAAATATTTCGTTTTAAATTATAGTAATATCTAAAATTGTATTATTATTATTTTATTTTAGTTATTAATTTTTTTTTTATTATAAGCAAAATAAATTTTCTGGAATTTTAAAAATCTCTGATTTGAATGATTTGATTGTATTTATTGATTTTTATTTTATTAATTATAAAACAATTATAAAGAACATATAAATGAGAAATAAAATATTTTCGAACAGTAAACGTAATATCTTTAATTAAGGCTGAATTAGGAAACTGTTATTAATTTTTTAATTTTTGTGTTATATTCCAGTAATTTACGGCTTTAATTATCTTGAAATCTTAATTATTAATTAATACTCAGAAAACGAAAAAAACAATGATTTATCTGTCGTAACATCTGCTTAGTACACGATAATGAACTCTTACTTGTTAGTGCGTGTTTGTTGCTTTCGTGCTGGCAAACATCTTCGATATACGATATTTGTAAATACTCGTCTTTCTTTGTAATAAAGTAATTTTCAATTATTATACATCAACATCACAAGTTTTATTACCAATTCTTCTGTTAAGATATATTACTTTAGCGATATATCTTTTATCTTATCATATATAGGTTATCATCTTTTTATCTTAACCAATTTATTATACTTTATCTAATCATTTATTATTAAAGAATTAATATTTATCTTTGTACTATTATTACCAGCATTAAAAACTAGATAAATTACTTTTCACAAAAACTTAAAAAACAATTTACGTATTTATTTGCTAAAAATATCCGTGCAAAATTTAAAAACGAATTCAGTTTTCTTGATTTTGTAACAAAATTCTTTTCTGGAAATTCTTCAAAAAACAAGAAATAAATTAACTTATCATTATTTTATCAATTATAAATTATTGACTAATATTCTCTAAGTAAAACTCGTTCTCGAAAATTTATTACTTTTAGATTAAAAACTATAGAAATAACTATGTTGTGATACATGCATGTAATATCAAGAAAGCATTTAATGTTAATTTTACAAATACAAGTGAAATTATATTTATATGATTAAATAAAGATTTTCTTGTACATTAAATGTATAAAAATATATTAATAACCCAATTAATCCAATGATACTTTCAAGCTTGATAGTAAATTATTATAGAGGTTGGACGAACTGAGAGATATATACATGCACTTTACATATTAAGTAAGAAACTATGACATTTATAGGATTTTTCTGTTATATAAATATCGTATTTTATGAACAGTTAGAACTTCAGAAAAATCACTACTACAATGGATTTTCCAGTTCGTTTAATCTTTCTTTTCTCAAATAACAACCAAACATTGACATAGAAGTTATTCATATACATCTCTCTAGACGATAGTAAAAAATTACTAAAGTTTTATTTAATTTTCACTTCATTAATATCAGAAAATTTTCCCTTCCATAAAATTTTAATATCAATCTAAATTTTTTAAATGCAATTTATTGTAAAATTAATAAATAAATGTCTCCAGGGAAATCACACTTTGTTCTTAATATAGTAATATATATGTTAATATAAAATTATTTAAAAGTGAAAACTTTTATATTATTTTTATATTAACACGATACTTTAGGCTAACAATATTTTGGAAATATTAATAAATCATAAAATTGAATTAAAATTTAATGCCGGAAATCAAGAAAAGAGTAATTAATCATTTGAAGACAGCTAGCTAAATTCTAGTTACCATATAAACTAAAAATTACCAGAATAATTAAATAGGACAGCTTTTGTTGTTTTAATCAAAATTTTAATATAACCAATATAATTTATATTAAAGATTTTATAAAATTTTAATATACTACATTGATTATTACAAACATTCCGTTTACAAACAATCGAATTTTCTTTTTATTTATACAATAAATTATAAATTTTTTCCGATCCTTTTTTAAATTATTCTACCAATTTATAATTTAAAATGTGATGTAATTTTTATTCTCGCTTAATCTTCTTTCATAAAAAACTTACTATAACGATAGCATTTTCATTTTAAAACAATTGATGAGACCCTTTTTTTTCTTTTCTTAAAATAAAGAAACTTATCAATATGTTAAAGTAAATGAATTTTTTATATATATAGAATCGATAGATAACGTTTTCATAAGTTTTAATTCAGATAAAATATTTGTGACAATTTAAATAGAACTATAAAAATATTTTAGCTTACTTCCGACGATAATTGAGGCTTGTAACATCACCATTCTTTTAGTGTCTGCTCTCACTACTTACTTTTAAACTAATCATTATATTTTCATGAAATTTGTTACTGATGTTCTGCCATTAAACGTAACCTCGATCACGCATAATATAATTCTAGTTTCATACATTTAAAAATGTCGAATGTTCAATATTCTGAAGATTTCCCTATAATAAATATGAAAATATTTAATATATTTTGTAATAATAATTTTTATTCCATACAATAGTAATAATTGTTACAGGTATTTTTATAAATAATTGTAGAACTATTTTAATATATTTTTATGGTAATCAACATACAGATTATGTTAAGGAGTATGATTTTGAATATATATATTTAATACCGTGTCTGTAATTATTTAAAAATAAAGAATATGTAAAGAAAAGTAGGAGGATAGTTCTTTTTCAAAAAGGCTCGTTTAATGCTATTCTATTAAGTTTAAACAAAGCATTACTTTGTTAGAAAATT
Organism: Androctonus mauritanicus; assembly: GCA_011317285.2. Taxonomy (NCBI): domain Eukaryota; kingdom Metazoa; phylum Arthropoda; class Arachnida; order Scorpiones; family Buthidae; genus Androctonus; species Androctonus mauritanicus. Next base: position 8,021 of record WUQG02243074.1, on the reverse strand, counting down.
TTGAAATTAATTATATATTTTTATATAAAGTTTGTATTTTATTAATCATAAAATACAGGTGAAAAATTTCTAAAATTTTTCACCTTTATTTTATGATTTTTTTGTAAAAATAATAAGCTTTTAAGTTATAATTTAATTAATATAATATTATTTTTCATATGGTCAGTTACATCAATGGAAAGAAAATGAATTAATCAGGAGTTAAAATATTCTTAATTTTAAAAAATCTTTAACACAAAAGTTTACTGTTATTTTATTTAAAAACATATTTGTTATAAACTCAATAAATATATTAAATCAAGAGAGTTATTTAAGAAAAGTGAAAGTGCATTAAAGAAAAAGTTTCTTTAGCGATGGAATTACAAAGCTTTTTGTTTCTTTTAACAACTAAAATAGGAAAGTTCTTAAATTATTGTTATTAATATAAAAATTCTTTAAAAAATTTTTTAATATGAAGAATCTTAATCAAAGTTTTATATATTGTTTTTGAACTTAAAAATGTAAATGATAACAAACAACATAAGTTATATGCTTTAAATAAAGTCGACTTATCATAAAATAAATTTGTTGAAATAATGGAGAAAGTCACTAAAAATGTTTGTTTCATTATATTTTATATATTTTATTAACAAATTATTGATGAATGAAATATTAATATAATATACACAACATTAAACTTTTAATTCGCTTATATTTGTAATCGTAGAGTTTAAAATTTATTTTGATTTTTCTTTATTTAATATATTAATTACACAAATACAATATTTATTAATGTAAAAATAGCGATACAAAGTTTCATTTTCATAGATATACTTTTGTGATCATTTGATTTTATCGATAATATAAGAATTATTAAGGAGAGTATTCTTTGGTATTCTTTTTATATTAATCTTTAACATTTAGAGAATGATTTTTTTAATAAAAATAATTTTTAGCCATTTTAAAATAATTCCAAAAGTAATTTGAAATCATTCGGAAAGAATCTTTACCTACATATGTACTAAGAATTCTTTCGGAAGTTAGCATATTTCTCAAGAGAAACAAACAAGTATCGTTCGAGTCATGGCTGAACGATTTTCTATTTTTGCGATAGTAAAATTCTAGGTGTAATATTACAGATAGGCATCGTTTTCACAGAATCAATTTTTATTTTGATGAAAATTTCAGTGTAACGGTGAAAACAAGAATTTACAGAGATTGTAATTTTCGTTTATTTTTATCTGAAAATATTATTTATCGAATGTTGAAAAGTTTCCTCAGTATTTATAATTCGATTAAAAAATTATGTAAAAATATTTTTTGTTATTTAACGTTTAATTTTTTCACATAGTTTTTTTTATTAACCATAATTTATTATTTAATAATTATGTCTTTTTTTGTATAAATCTTAGAAAGTATTATAAAAATATGCTTTAATGTTATCTTAATTAAGTTTTAATGTTTTAGCAGTATTTTTGTTTTAATTATTCATATTTAAATATATATAAAACTTTATAAAATAATAATATTTTTTAAAAAAATACTACAACTTAAAAAAAAATCGGTTAAATAACATAAATACAACGAAAACTGCTATAACTTAGGATATTTTGTATCTCTGAGTTATGTATCACATAAATATTTCACTCGAAACATATTATTATTATATAGGAATTTTGAATCAATATGATTTCATTTTCTCATTAAAAAAGAAAGAAAGAAGTCGTTTATATGAATTATTCAAGAATTTTCTTTTTATTCTATTCCATTTCCAAATATCTAGTATGAGTTTTGGAAATTCTAGTTTAAGATTTCAAATCCATTATTCTCAATTCACTTCGGAGTTTGAAAAGTCATACCTAAAGATTGATTTTCTATAAAAAATTCGGCTTTTCTATCAAAAACACGATTTTTTTTCGTTTTCTATTCTTCCATTTCTGGAAATCAATAAGAGACAAGAGATCAGAAAACCTGTTGTCTACTCGATTGAAAAGTTCTAAAGATTTTTATTGAGGGCAGAACCTTTTGTTTTTCTATAATTTTTTTTTTCTGTATATATACTTAAGTTCTACTTAAATTCTGTAAACATTCATTCAGAACTATAATTTATATCGACGAGAAAAATTTTAAAAATTTTAAATATTTTTCTTTTTTTTTTAATTTTAATTTAAAATCAGTTGATGCAAATTAATTTGTTTAAATCTAGGTAGGTACATGTAGTGACATATCTCACAAAATTAATAAATTTATATTTTTCTTAATTATGAAATACAGGTTCATTAAGTCATCGCAATATTTATAAAATTATTTCATTTTTTTAAAGTACTATTTAACGTGATTTTAATAACGCGCACATTAAATTACAGATTAATAATTTTTTCCATATTTACAAAATTTTAACAAATTATGCTGAATTTGAATTTAGTGAAAATATTTCATGCTGTTCTGCACGTGCTGCCATCTGTGGAACAAATAAACAACTTATCCATTTATTTAAATTATAGGTATAATTGTTAAAAGAAATTGGTTATAAATCCTATATCCACTTTGTCCCTCCGGTCGTTTGTCTGTCTATTGGATGATCCATTCGTCATCAAAATATGCGGAAAACTAAAAATTGTAGAACATTCCCAGATAGGATTATACGCCAATTATGATTATTTTGAGGGATCTGATGTAATCTTGCTATGCCATGGTGGTCATTAGAAATGTTAAAATATAGATATCTCTTTTGTCATGTCTCATATAATAATCGCTTAAGATAATTTTGTTGGTCTTAAATGACAGAATTTAGTGATCATTTTTTCTTTACGTATATCAGTTACCTATGAAGTATCATAAAAAAAAAAATTTTTGGAGTACCATACAGTAGTTAAATTCTACAAAATTGAAAAAACTCCTATATATTTGAAAGATTGTCATAATTCAAAGATTTTTTTTAATAAAAAATAAGAGTAAGAGTTTTTTTTATGTATATACTGTGATAAATATATTCGTAAAGCCATTTTAATTATTATAAAATAAATGTTCTATATATATATATATATTTTTTTTTTTCTAAATTTTGAACTTTGAACTTCTTTTTATCGCCATTGATACTAATTAAATTTAATTAAGAAATTATACAAAAATCTTTAAATTTTGTATGATTATATCGCTTAATTTTCACGTTACAATTTACGTTTTATTGTTAAAATTTAAGATGTTTTTTTAAGCTTTAAAACATTTAATTTTTTATTAATACAGGTACTATTTATTTCAGCATTTAATAGAAGTAATGAAATTTTCATTGGAACTTGGATATTATGATTAAAATATAAATATATATTTGATCTAATATTCTATGCTGGAAATCAACAAATATTTTTTCTAGGTAAATTCTTGTATGACAGACATTGCTTTTCATATGGAAAAGAAGCACCGATGTTTGTTTTTTTGATGAAAAATTTTTTGTTTATATCATAACATGAGATAACAGTATTCTATCCGTTATTGATTCTTAAGCTGTATATGTGTATTGTTTGTACATTGATGTAACTTCTGAGTAATAAATAAGCCTATTTTAATTTTAAATTACTAAAAATGATTTATAAGTTTTAATTTTATACGATTTGAAGTTATCCGTAGCGTTAATTTAGGCAACGGACGAAAGTGTAACTGCTGATTTAAAATATGAAAAAACAGCTTATACCAGGTTCAATATTTTTCTCATAATAAACAAATATATCGTTTAATATTTATTATGAAGTTTAAAACATAACTTTATTTAAAACTTCGATATTTTTATTTTTGTCTTTACTCATCAATGGTAATTCATATGCATTTCATATATTAGTACTATAAAAAATTTATGCTATTTAATAGATATTTATAGTTACACAATTGCTTTTTTTTTAGTTCAAATATACTATAGTCAAGAGAAGTTTATATATTGATTTTGAAAAATTTAAATGATATAAATAAATTAGATAACTCCGAAAGAATATATTGTAATATTAAAATTAATTATTTTATACTGTTGAAATCAATATGGATTATTTAAAATTCTATAGTAGTTGTTTATTGTTTATGACAATTATCTCATTTATTAAAAGATAATACTGAAAATTCCTCCAGTTTCTTCTATTTCCATATTCTGTACTTATTTGAAATCTGTTCTTGGAGTTTAACTTACTTATTTTTATAAACTGATCTTAATTTTTATGATAAAATTGAATTTTAATGTTGTACTTTAATAATATAAATAATTTAATTATGAAATATGATCAAATGAAACCTTTGTTTTCTTTATTATTTAAAAAAATAATAACAATGAATAAATATCGAATATTTTAAACACTTCTTGTTAAATAATTTATAAAACATTCCTGTTATTTTAAGTTGACTGAATATTGCAAGAATTACCAAATTTTATCTCATCAGTTTGATTGAAAATTACTGTAGTGTACAATACAAATATTTTACTTAATTTATTTTTAGTTCGATCTCAGTTTAATTTATAATTTTTATTCATAATTATATATTTTAAGTATAAATTAACCTTTAATATTTTCTGAATTCTCTTTATTTTGGACGATTTATTATCAATAAATTTGTTGTTTGGCAGCAAGAAAACATCCGATTGTTGTGTTAATGGATAGAACCCTTCTGAACATGACATATCATCACTTTAAAAATGGGATATATAAGAATATATTAATTTTTTTATTTTTGGCAAAATAAGTTTATAATTATTTTCTACAAATAAGAAACTGGCAAATCAAATTTGGAATACGTAAAATATGTTTTATATAAATATATTCTTAGTTTTAACTGAATATAAAAATTTTAATAATTCAGGAAATTTATAAATTTTTATGATTTTATTATTTTCTTCATGTCAGCTTTTGCCTTTGCAAGAACGAATTTCGTTGACATAAGATTTGACAGAAAGTACTAGACAGTCATAGAAATGGATCCCTGGATTGAGTGAATAATTTATGAATTTGGAGCCTTTAAATAATTAAATAATAGATTAGGAGGAAAGATATAAATTTTATATATAGACCTATATTAAACTTAAAATTTCGATAAATTTTTATACAAAATTAATTAGAATAATTAATGATTTATACTTTAGTTAAGAAAATATTTTTTACTGTTTAGATGGCAGATAAATATTTATTGTAGATGAATGCTTTATAATACAAAAAATATTTAATTTTTTTATTTAATAAATATTATTTTTACGATCATAAACATGACATGAGATATCTGACTATTCCTTTCCACAGAAATTTCTCTTATTGATAATTCCTTGTTAACAGCAAGTTGACAAATGTGTCTGGTGTCTCTGGAAGTTAACTTCTTTTTTTATTCCTGAGTGTTTATTTTTTCCATTTTTTTTATTTTTTCCAGTCTAAGTATTGAGTACATTTGGGTGACCTCCAGACAATATTATAAAATACCAAAGAAAAATTTATACAAAAGTAAAATAACACTCTCAAAGAAATATAAAAACATAATAACAAACATAATAAAAATACATTAAACAATATTATTGTAATGACGGGACGCTCTCATAAAAAAAAAAAAAAGAATTTGCATATATATATAGTTTAATTAAAATATTCACGCTCAAAATAATTTTTTTTTTTTAACTTTTCTGTATATAATTTCCAAGGCATACTTATGAAAAATTTTGCTAATAAATAAATAAAAAACAGTATAAGATAATATAATAGATATATATTTTTTATTTTATAACCTAATTCTAGCAAAATAATAAAAAATAAAATAGTAAAACAGTTATAATTTAATTTAGTTAACAGCTGAAACCAAATATTTTAGTCAGGAGTAGACAAAATGATATATACTGTTTATTGTATTCTACTTTAAATCATAAATTTGTATTTTTCGTGTTAGCCAAAATTTTATTTCACTGTTCAAAATGAATTTCGATAAACTTGCTACGAAAAATCAGTATAATTTACTTTTTATGGTATTCATTTTTCCTTCTATTTTTTACTCGAATGTTATAATTTCTAATTTTGCGGTATTTTTTTTTTTTTTATATATCAAATCATACATCATGAATTTTTTTCGCTTTTACTTTCTTGAAATAGAGCAATTTTTGTAACCTGTTGTTAACATGATTAAATACTAGGAAAAATGCATTATTATATTTATACTGTATATCAATTTCGGATGATTTTCAGTAGAAATATTTTACTAATATAATTAATTTTAGAATATTATTTTTCTTGTAATGTCAAAAAATAAACGATATAACCGATTTGTTATTTAAATTACCATTATTTTAATATGCATATATTTAGAAGAAAACTCTATGTTCTGAAGAAAAGTGAGCTGTTAAAAATAATGCTGATATAAACACATTAACATTACCTTATAAGCTGTATATTGGTGATTCTCTGTCCTCACTAATAATTTTTTAAATATATAGAAGATATATATGAAAATCAGTAAATATTTTATTCAATTAAGATTGACATCGACTCCGCATCTGCAGTTTCGCTCATTTAATAAAGAAATTTTTAACATATTCCCTTAATATAGTATTTTTAGCAGTATTTTTTCTATTTCTCAAAATTTTTTTTATCTATTTATTGTAATTATTTATGCTCGAACTGTTTTCAAGTGAATATCTCACCGATATCGAGTCTTCGCTTCTTTAGCTAAAATGTCAAATAAAATAAAATAAAACTAGTTATTATATAAAGTATTTTATTAAGCGCATCAATGATTATAATTACAGTAAGTAGAAACAACAAAATATTAAAACTGAAACCAACCTGTAGTTATATTACCTGAAAACAATTGAAATGATATGAGCTCATTAAACCTTACACTTTCAAGAAGACTTACTGATTCATCTATGATTGTTTATGAAAAACAGCATGTGCTGAGTTTTCGCGATTTCTGATTAATCAGGAGGATATTAATTTTTATCGTAATAATTTGAGATCAAAATACAATCGCAACAGGAAATTACAATTCCGCTGATTCACAAAGAGAACCAGCAAAGAAATAAGAAAAAATAAATAAATTTGAACCTTCAAATGACTCTGTTAGAAAACGACTATATATTCTGCCGTATAATGGTTTTTTCACGAGATTATTTCATTAAAACACTACTTGTTATTGTCTAAATGCAATTCATTTAATTAATGCAGATCTTAAGTAACAATAGATCTGGGAAAAACTTATTGTGGGCTAGAAACAAAAATATATTTTGAAAGGTTATTTTCAATTTATATTTATGTAGTGAATCGGTGCAAGATGATAATCGGAGGACGTAGCCTATTTTTCTGTAGTTCGCTAGTATTTGAACAGGTGGCGATAATTGATTTATTATAACCTCTTATAAGCCCGCCAAAAATATAGAAGATGGCTATTATCAGGCGATCAATTATTCGCATTGGAAATCGAAAAATTCCCAGTAAGTATTGGAATTTTCATCCGAAAATTATGCAGTCATTGTTTAACATATTATTATTGATCGTAACATCAGCATAGCAAAAATTAATATATTTAATGTGTAATAGATACTTAAAGAATACTTTGCTTTTAATATTGTTCTAATTTAGCCGTATTAAATTACGTAATTAAAGTTGCATCTCACTCTGATCAATGGAAAAGATTGCTTCAGGATTAGATACCGAATCTAAATTTTTGTGTTTATGATTTATTTTCATAAATTAAATGATAAAAACATATATTAGGACCCAAGCAGAGGTTTTAGGTTCGGAAAAAAGTTTAAAACTTGCAACATAACATATCGATGCTTCACAGATATATATGGTAGGCCTATACAGGATATTAAAAAGGCAATAACAGGAAAATGACGATAAAAAACACTACATGGGCCCACACAGTAAATAATTCATTATATATTTAATGCTAATTGTATATGAAGGGCTCAGAACAAAATTGTTATATCCATTTATCTTATATGTTTGGGAGAGCTTATTTTATATGGATAACTCCTACATATTTCTTAATTTTAAAAGAGTTTACTCTATATTAATTCTTGACTTTCA
>WUQG02242963.1:0-20640 GCA_011317285.2 Androctonus mauritanicus | reverse complement strand
CTACAGAGTTGAAAATGTTGGTGAATACGAATATCGAATAACTCGCCAAACAACCCTGGGTTAATTTTGACTTCGGGCTCGTCAACTCTACCAATAACTCGAAATGGTGAATACGGCTGATAATGGTGTATTTTCTAACGGATAATACTTATCGAGAGAGAGAGAGAAACCAGTGCAAATTTAATTATTATTTACACCATCGAATGGCAATCTATGTAAACAAAATATTTGCTTCTCTCATCTTTTCCACCTCGGCACCTGGCCATCGGGATATAATGGCAAATATGCTTTTATTATTATTGTTTTTAATATAGATATCACTTTATTTTCGTTGAAAGCTGAATATAATCCCCATTTAGGTTTACTGTGGCCGACCCAACCCAAAAGTTTTTTGTATTTTTCTCAGCGACTATGTATCGGGCCTGGTGACATTCCCGGCGCCAAAATATTAAATATGTCGATGTATTAATGCGCGTGAGTGAAGAGGAGAGGGGGCGCCATTTTCTAATCTTGCCTGGTGTGACAAAATATCTAGATCCGGCGCTGGGTTACATATATTTTATAATTTGGCGGAACACCGGTTAAGAACTATGGCCCTAAGTAATGGCCAATACTTGTAAATAGTTGTTCTAACTTTAATTTTATTGTAAATCCGATTTAATTACTGGGTAAAATAGTAAGCGTGACTATTGACTAGTGGGAATTAATTTTTGTGCCATATTTACAAATTTGAAGAATATGATAAAGAAAGCTACCGCACCGGTGGTTAAATATATTTTGAATATCAGCCTAAAATGTATTCTAATATATTATTTATTAGAATAAAACATATCTGTATACTAATATACACTGGTAGTCACTTCAGTGTTTATATATAAAACTTTTAAGCATTTGCATTTCCGTTCTCACGCTGTCATCTATGATGTTAAAATTTTCTATATTAGATATTTGACGTAAGTTTCATATTTACTTCAAAGAATTGTAGTAAACAATTTAATGTGGTGTAGTGTGACGCGTTATCGATACAATATACAAATGCCAGAGGAAGAAATAAACTTTATACTATGCGGAAAGAGGATATGAGTCAAAATTCAAAATAGTTTAATAGCTGAAATGATTCAAAGAATGTTACTGGAGGATTGTGCCTTTTCAACTCCATTCTTTTATAAGATTGAATATTAACGCCAAGTATATATTCACTAGCGGACAATACTGAAATGTACCAACCAAAAAGTTCTAGTACAAACATATTCTTACTTTCCTATTTCACTTTAAATTAACATCCGATATACAAAGCCATGTCTGGGTTTAACCATTTCAGTCCATTAGTTAGAAGAAAATCGTGGTCGTTAATCGTATATAAGAAATATTCAAATTTTAATTTTGTTTCGAGACCGAGGGAAATCCATCTTTTCTGTCTTAAAAATGTACTTTATATGGGTGATAGCCAATCAATGGCGCACCACTTTTCCTAGCCTAAAAATTTTATAGCAACTTTTTATTTTGATTTTGGCATTTATATTTCAGAGATAATTTTGAATATTTCTCAGCTCTTTCTACCACTTAGGAAGAGTTTAGAAATACTCAAAATTAATAAAATAAATAAAAATGACAGTTGCGAATATTTGTATTTTAATTTGGTAGGTGGAACTTGGATGTATACCAGCGCCGACCAGATTAGAAGAACTCGGATAAAGTATAGTTGGTTCCAAAATGGTTTTCACCTAGGCGCGAGATGTCGGATTTTCTTACAAAATGTACAGAAATCAATGAGATTAATTAATCGGTTCAGGCGCCAAGTTGAGTCTGCAGCGATTTGGACCATTCCATTTATTTTATCAAAGCCAGGGAGTTAATGACAGATGTTCAACCCTTTGTCTGAAAATTGATTTTGAGCATTTATTAGGAAAGTTTTCATTTATTATTTACAAATTAATAAGTTATATGTTGTTATTAATTTAGGTAAAATGTTATAACTACGCGAGTAATTAAGAGAAAGTTATCCAAGAACTCTCTATAACATCACCACCGCTAGACCGAGTATTTTATTTTATTGTTTTCGATCGGTAAGAATGTAACATTTGTATTAATATCTATAGATAATTTATCGTCCTGGTATACAGATTCTTCGATAAAAAGCGGAAAAAGAGAGAGCCACCTCAAAATTTGCCTAATATTTTTATATTAAATATTAAAATATTTATAGGAGAAACGTTCCGCCTGATAGGGGGGCCAACTGCCCCCTATCAGGCGGAACGTTTCTCCCGCCTGATGGGGGGCAGTTGGCCCCCTATCAGGCGGGAGAAACGTTCCGCCCGATAACCATTCGTGTTATTCAGCTGGGTGGGCTATAATCAGCGGCCTAGCTACAGTTGGAGCCGCCCTTCCTGCCACAAATACGTAATACGCATTAAGCCTATTTAAACGAAAATAAAATTTAAGAAAAAATAATTTTGTATATAAATTAAAATACAAAATTGCAAATGTATTTTTCTGGGCTTTTTTGCCAACCGAGTCATTTATAGTACTATCAAAATCTATTTTGGTTGGTTAGTCGATGTTCTGTAGTCAGGATTTTAACTTTTGTGGTGGTCGATTTTCCGAATAGTCGATAGTTTTACTCTTCTTATTATTAAAAAAATGCTTAAAAATTTTGTTAATGCCAAAAAGCCTTCTCCTAGCTAGGCCACTGTCTATAATATAGATTATGTATATAAAGATGTTTTATTTGAAAATATATATCTCTTCCGGCCGTGGCCACGAAATTAAAAATTGCTTCGAATCTTCTCATCCATAAAGTCTCGATCATCACACTGTCTATAGTGTGTTTTAAAATGCTATATAATTAAATTTATATATAGTCATCTGTAAATGAAATATTTATATTAGTGCTAGTGATTGTATTATTCATTGGTAATCTGTAACCATTACCATTTCAGCAAAGAATTTGTGTCTTTCGTATGGCTTAAAATATATATATAAAAATTGTCAAAACTGATTTTATGTTATGGCGCATCTTTTGATTTTCTACTAATTTTTCTAATGTTTGTGTGGAAAAGTCAAATTTTTAATTTACCTTCCAAGGTGCCTGGCCGAAAGTTCGGTAAACACGCTTCGATAGTTACCCATTTACCTATTATGCTTATCTATTTTAATAAACACAATTATAACTTTGGCTGGTATATTTCTATTGTTTCCGTGCCAAAGAGTCGGACTTTATTCGAAAAACATGCCGACCGTAATTTCAATTTCTAGACAAATACGTTTTAAAAAATTATTCCTAACGAAATACTTTATTAATTATATCACCACTAGTGGTACCAAAACTTCTTAAATGCGCCCTTGCTTCAGATTTATCAAAATAGTCGTCTTTCAAATATATGTATGTATAATACTTATTATAAAACAATTTACCGCCAACTGCCAATCTGGCCATATCAAATCTTTTAATCTTCAAAATAGTATTTCATTCTTATTCTGGACGGAAATATATAAAAAACTATATATATATATTTAGTTTATATATAATATAAAACAGCCAAACCAATACCGTAGTAGCATTATATTAGTGCAGTGGTTCTCAAATTTTTTGAAGTCAAGGCGCATTTAAAATCCTACAAATAATTGTAGGCGCACTATATACAAATTTCTGAGATGTTATCACGTGACCAACAAAGTTTACGTCAAAAAATGACGACTATAGCAATCATCTCTAATCACGTGACATTTCTCTCCTTTTCCCGGAAAAATGGCTGGCATCTGCGTTGAGAAAGAATCCACTCGATATTGTCGAAGTATGAATTGTAGAAGAATAAAATCAAAACTAGCTACTCTAATTCAATGAAAAATGTGTCATCGATTTATAAATACGAGTATTTTTACAAATCATTGCTTATTTTCGTTGGAGAGAAATCAAACGTTCACCATTTCAGTAATGAAATGGAATAATAGAGTAACTATGTTTATTTTTATATCTGGACAGTTCTCTGGAATACCATAGGGAGCACCCGGAAATCTTCTAGGACGCATACTTTGAGAACCACTGCTGTAGACAGTTTATGCAAATATTGTATTAATATTATTTATTATTTATTTATTTATTTTATTTTATTTATTTTATTTTTTGGGATGGTGCCGTAAAATCGAGGTTTTACTGTATAGTGTTAGCCATATTGGCTGCTTAGAAATGCTTCAGCTTTCCACTCTGGGTTTAATTCTCAGATCCCATCCCTTGAAAATATTTATCATGGGGTCCTGACCCAGCCTGTCAATCTGACTGACCTTTCCAAAAGGATGAGCAGCCTGTGGAAGAGCTTGTTTTGCTCTGTCACATAATATTCTTAGAGAATGGAATGTGGCATCATCTGTTGACAAAAAAAAAATTATATTTATATATATATATATATATTACAGTAATACAAAAATAAATAAATATTTAAGAAAGTTTAAATTATAAAACAATCTGAACCAAAATATACAATATGCAACAGAAATTTTGCTACAACTGAACCAGAATAGAATGTCAACCTAATGATTGCCAGGAATACAAATCTGACATCAAAAATCATCTGTAAAATAATTATCCTATATTTTTTAAATTATCAGAAAATGCACAAATTGTTGATCAGAAATATTGATTCATAGATTGCTACATTTCTGTTTAATAATTGATGTACAGTAGTGGTGGTTACCATGTTTACTTGCTAAAAAGATTGGCTTACGCATTACCGATCTTATTTGTGAAGCATCGAATAAACTATTTTTGAGTGTATTTAACTATAAACATTTACCTACATTTGCATATTTTTAATAATAGAATGAGAAGAAATAAGTATTTGTTAGAAATAAATATGGCTGATACCATCTCTATCATAAGACTCAACTGACAGAGCAACAAGGACATATGATTGCTTTATATACCTTCAGTCATATTTATGCAGTATCTGATATTTAAATACTTATAAAAATATTAAATAATGCATAGTTGTACACAGGGCCGTCGCATGGGCGGGGCGACCGGGGCAATCGCCCCGGGCGCTGCGACCAGGGGGTGCCTGGACGACAAATGAACAAAATTCAAGGAATTCAGTTTATGTTGATAAATGAATTTTTTTTAGAAATTTTAATGTTAACTCAGATATTTTAATAATGATCAGGTCACGGCTAACAAGTAAGTAAAATTACAGGTAATGTAAAACATCGTCTAGGATTATTCAACAGCTCTCTGTGAGAAGAGTTTTTATCTTGGGAAACTGACCGAGATCTGCTACTACTTACTTCTTATCCGTATGAGAGTTTGGTACAAACTGAAGAAATTTCAGTAGAATTCAATAACATTTCTTTATTTGGTCCTATTCCGTCCAAGAAATGTTCAAGTAATAGCACAATAACTGCAATACTACAATAACTGCATTATTTTGACACCACTTGATGATAACCGGTTAGCATCACAAATACAACTTCGCACGTACTTTCCAATCAATAAAAGAATAAATATCTATGATACAACAACTGTGTTGATTAACTATCAGGATGTAGGCACGTAGTCATGGAGGGGACTCAAGGGTCCCTCCCCACAAAAATGGAAAAAGAAATCTTAATAAAATTCAAATTTAGGTTATCCTATATTGGTTTAAACTGAAAACAGGTTTTAAAAAGGCATTACAATGCAATTTTAAGGCTTAATTTTTACAAAAAATTGACATAATATCAACTTCTTTTATCTTACATTGCGATCTTACATTCCATATTTAAATCTAGTACAGAATAAATTCTGGTTGTTATTCATTACACACTGGAGAGCGCCTGGGAATTCTCGCCCCGGGCGCTTACAACTAACGCGACGGCCCTGCCTACACCTATATAATAAATAAGGGAAAAAGACGTTCTAAACTGGGGAAAAACGACTATCACAAGTGTTCTGAATGTTGTCGTATAAAAGTAATAATAAAGGCCGGGTAAGGAACTTATCCCAAAGGGGACTTTTGTTTTCTATCATATAAAATTAAAGTGGTAGACAAGACTAAGTATTGCGATAGGAATTAGATTACTACCAGACAGATTAGAACTATGGAAAGAGAAAATATACATTCGGACAATAGGAAGAGAACGTACTAAGAGGTAAGTGATTTTTCCGGGAAATGGATAAATAAGGTCAAATTCTGATCTGGGGAAAAATTCTTTGATAGCTAGTATAGGAGAAACCGCATCAGAGGTAACACAGTCAAGTCGCAATCGCGAGAAAAGCAAGAGACAGTGGAGTCCGATCCGACAAACGGAAAAGTCGCCTCCGGACTGAGAATCGAATCCCAACTGCTGAAGGAACAAATCTTCTCCGACCTTGAGTCAAACTTCGTAGATAATAGCAAGAGAAAGACGAGTACGAAAGGATGAAACAAACAGAGGAACTGTATATCATTTGTTAGGAAAAAGGAGTAAATTAAAATAGGACAAAAAGGAAAAGAGAATAAATATGTTAATTGTTGTTAAAGTGGTCTGAGTCAGTTCTGTGTCGGAACACTCCACTATTTTCCAGTCCGGCCTATAAGAAGCGGCTAAGTCTTGAGCCGTCAACTTAGATCCCGTAATGCGGAAATCTAACATATATTTAAAAAGTATAAAAACTTGTACTTACTCAGATTCCTGATTTCTAGAAGAATATTATAAAATTTAACATTCTTAAATTAAATTAATTAAGATTTGATAACAATATCTTCATGTATAGTTTCGTTTTATCTAGAATGATAAATGAGAAATGACAGATGATCGTTATTAATTAGATAAAGAAGGGAAATCTCTTTAATTATGTAAAAAGTAAGACTTCCGATTAAATTCATTCTTCTAACTTTATATTTAAAGTTATAAGAATAAACATGAGTTTTATCGGAAGTCTTACTTTTTATATAACTTTAATTCTGTACAATTTGTATATAGAATTAAACACAATGAAAATATTGTATATAGAATATATTTTAATTAAATGGATAAATAATTATCTTTTAAACTAGACTGTATAAAAAACTATTGCGAATTACTTTCAATAATAGGATTGCATCAAAAGCATACTTTTATTTATATCATAACTATATGAACTTGCTGTAAATTTTATTAAATTCCATATGTTATACAAACCACATAAAATATCAAACAGCAGCTGGGGATATTTATTTCGAGATAGGAAAATTCTGCACGACATTAAACGAAATAATATGAAGTTAAATTAGAAAATCTCATAAATTATATTTATGAGATTTTCCTTCCTAGACATTTTACATTAACTAACATCATCTAACCGAACCTTAAAATATTAAATTTTTACTCTCATCGCTTTGTAGGAAATTTAAAAAACTCTAATCTCCAAATACGATCGCGTGGCTTCCGAAACGTTTAGAGTTATAAATGAATAGGTCGATACCTTGCCCAATTCCCGTAAAGTGTCTTTGATGAGTTTTAAGTATTGTGTCTGATAGCCTCTTACATCCTTTTAGTTGTCTTTTATGAATTATACAGTTTACCATTCATAAACACGCTGAATTTCGCGCTGAATTTTAAAAAAATCCTTTTCCTATACAGATAGAAAATCTCATACCATAGACTAAATGTGTTAGATTCAAATTGTTTCACCAGTTGCTCTATATCTTTAACAAATTGAAACAAAGTATAGGGCGACTTAACAAAGGATAAGTCAGCTTAAATCAAACTAATCTAACCTTATTTACGCAGATTTGAAATTATCAATGCAATTGTGGATCTGGTGAAAGAGATAATTCTCGGCATATGTACCACTACAAATTGTTCGATCAACTTAACATCACAGTTTCAAAACCAGTTAATTGTTTGGACGATAGAACTCCTTTCTTTTTTACAGGACAATCCCTTACTAAATCATGCTTTATCGAATGTTCCAGTAACTATGGACTTATATAAAAGATAATAATTTTTTCAAATAAAAAAATATGAATTTTGTATATATTTTTCCTTTGTTCTGTGGTTCATATTCTTTAACTATTCAGGTCATTCTCACAGACTATATGGTGCTTTTTCTCATCTGATTCCTGGTTCAGGTGGACTTCTGTCCATTTTACAATGGATAAGCTATTGTTTATATTATATTTCGAAAAGAAAAACTGATATTTGCTATTCCTTAAACAACTGATAACTGTTGGATAATCTATTCTAATAAATTATTAGAAAAGATTATCTAAAATTATCCTAAGCTTAATGAAAACCATCTAAAATTCAATGTCAAGTGGCCTAATTATGAAGAATTTTAAAACTCAAAAAACCGACTCGAATTTAAGTTGCAAGAAATATGGAAGAACCATTATTATTATAGTTAAAAAAATCTACTCTTTCCAATAATAAAAGAAAAAATTAAATTCAAAATGTCAAACACTGAGATATTAGCTCTCAAACCTTATGACATTTAATAACAAAATTTTTGGATTTAACATAAAAAACTGAACAAGCTTACAAACATTCAAAATATTAGGTGTTAAGGTAATGCAACAATCGTATTTGAAACTTTGAAAATTATTCGTGATAAATTCGCGTTTCACAAGTACGACCTATACAAGACCTACGTTTTCCTCAACTACATCATTTTTTGAATTCAAATTTTGCACAGCTTTCTTTGAAACCTTATGCATATTCACACCAAGTTTGAGAAAAAAACTGAAGAGTGAGCAGCGACCATTAGGAACTTGACTTGGTGTGATCCAGCAGTAAGCAAAGAAAAGTATTACATCTATTCTATGCAAATAAGGAAAGGATATCAAGTGAGTTAGAGCGCCTTTAGGCTACAATCATGAGAATTTAAAAAAAAAATTATAAACTTAATTTCTGATTCAAATATCGAATATTAAAATTATCTAGATTCTGATAGAAACATTTTAACTTGTTTTCAAAATACAGTAACTACTTTTAATCGATAAATAATTTCCATGCAAATTCCCAATTATTCAACAATCCTTAATCAGTTGACTATATAAAAAATATAAAAACTTATACTCACACAGACTCCTGATTTTCAGAAGAATATTTTAAATTTAATATTCTTCAATTATGTAAGATTTGATAGCAAGATCGTCTTTTATAGTTTCGTTTTATCTAGAACGATAAGTTAAATGAGAAACAGCAGATGCATCATGATTAATTATATAAAGAAGAGAAATTCGTTTAATAATGTAAAATAAGACTTCTGATTAAACTCGTATTTATTCTTCTAACGTTATATAAAATGAGAAGTTAGAAGAATAAACATGAATTTTATTTACATAACTTCAATTCGGTGCAATTTTTATAAAGAATTATACACTACGAAAATACATATTTACTAAATGGATGATTAATTATCTTTAAACTTAGATTGTATAACGAATAAAAATACTATTGCGGATGATTCACCAACAATAGCATTACTTCAAAGATCATCATAAATGTACTTTTATTCGTAATATACGCATATTATGAATTTAAATGTGATTTTCTATCAAATTCGACAAGCTATAGAAATGATATAAAAAATGAAACAGTAGCTGGGAAAACTATTTCGAGTTATGGAAATTCTGCGTGACATTAAATGAAATATCAAGTTAAATTACAAGAAAACTATAATTATGAGATTTTCCTCCAAAGGGATAATTATAATTTTGACACAATTAAAAGACTAATTCTAAAAAATAAATTTAATGTTACAATAAATAGCTTCTTTAATTTCAGTTTTGGAGAAGATTCGAACTCTTCGCCAAACAGCAAACAAAACTTTAAATATTTTATTACATTCTCTCTTCCTTTTTTAATAGCTGAATAAACCCAATTCGATCAAGATAAGCAGTTTCCATTCTGTAAACACAGCTACTGTACACGTTTTATTTAAGCAAATTATGTCTGATATTTATCAAAAGACGGATGTGGCTAACAATTTCTTTCGTCAAGTTAGGAAATTTTAGAAACGAAATTGAATAATATTTTATATAATTAATTTGCATTAGTAAAAAAACATGAATATTAAAAATTCAATAATTATTTTAAAATTCCTAATTTAAAAAAGAACATTATTTTTATTGATTACACATGTAATTCAGTATGACGTTTAATTAGTCTCTCGAATTACTACGAATTTGATTGTTACGAATAAAATAATTTTTATATGGTTAAAATAATATATCGTCAAAATATATCTTACATTTTCCATTTAAAAAATTATAAAAAAGCGTTGTAATCATAGAGAAGTTCATAGATAAGTAATTACTTCTAAAAGTTGAAAAATTCATGTTTCTTTACACATTATATAAAATTGTGGCTAATTTGTTTTCCTTAATTTAAAATTATCCTTATAAGGAAAAATAATAATTGTAATTTTTAACGAATTATAATTAACTGAAAAATTTTAATATATGATTTATCGATAAAAATTTATTTAATAATTTTCTTTCCCTTAATGCTATAGTTGTATAACGTACACTTAGACAGGTTAACAGAAACTTTTATTAATCTTCTTATATTACCTGCTTTTTTAATATGGAGGAAAGCCATAAACTATGTCGTCAAAGTTTGATAAATATAACTGATTAAATACGTAATTTAACAGCATTGCGTTTTATGGGAAGAATGAACTTATATTCGTAGAAATTATTTCTTTCATTTAATAAAGAAGAATTATACGCTTTTTTCCACATTATTATGCATAGATACTCTCCAGATCACATCGTTCAACTTATATCGATGAAATTTGGTATATTAGATTTTCTTGGATTACTTTAAGGCTTGTGAAAATTTCAGTATAATCGGATGAAAATAAAGGGAAGAAATGGCTGGGATTCAGTTTTCTATTAACACTGTACATATCGTTCCTAAGGAAATTGTTTTGACTCTAGAAATCTACGATGCCAATGCTTATGAAAGTATTAAAAGTGAAAAGGGTGGTAACAAGTGAACACGATTCAAAAAAAAAAAAAAAAAATCAAATTCAAAATTAAAAGATTATTTTCATATCTGTGATAGAATTTTGAGAAATATTCTCATTAGACATGCTGATTAGACTTCTCAGACTGATTAGACCCGCTTTCGTAAAAATTTTGGGTAAAAATGGCAACTTTTATTAAGTATATCTCTATAATGGATATTTTTTGAAAACTTTTATTCTGTTCAAAAACAAATAAATAGCATGTAAAATTTTAAATTTCATTTTGTTTTTCTCAAAAAAATTCGTGCGACTAATAGAAAAATGTTCAAAAGTGATGGACTAGTGGATAAATATTTACTAGAGTAACTGTCGTAAAAGTGAAATATGCTGAACAAGCAAGAAAATATTTAACAAAAAACAATATAATCAAACATTTCGTGACCTATAAAGTAAAAATCAAGAATCTTTCTCACAATTGAGATTGCAAGTAATCTAAAGTGTTTGGTGGTAGGATCATTTTATGTGAGTGCTTTAGCACGGAAAAAATTCTAAACAAAAGCATAGTTAGAGAAAAGTATTTGCCAGAAAAAAATAAAAAAAAATATAGCATAACAATAACCTGTCTTTAGTAGATGTTTTTTAATCGCAATTTAGTGCAACATATTTTCAAAACTGTTAAACTATGACTTCTCTATTGTAGTTTACGAAATGTATATGTATACTACCGTTGACCAGTTGGTTGAGGATAACTGATGATTAAAATTGCCAATCAGTAACTTCGTTATGTTAAAAATTCATTCCAAATTTATTTCGAATTTCAAGACAAATTTTTAAAATGGCGGTGCGTATCAGTTTTAGAAATAGAGAAAGATGGGGCAAAACAGGGTATCTTAACTTTGAAGTCACATGTTTTTTTACTTTGAACAGAAAAATTTTAAAAATTATGTTATTAAGCTTCAATAGTTGTTAATCTGTCAGGAAACACGGTTTTTATGTTACAAGTCTGTTTATTCCTTAGGTAGGGATTTATTTTAAAAAATATTCAAATAAACAGTTTTGCCCCATGGATGGGATAAAACCGTGTTTGAACTACATTAGAGAATGAATATATGTAACACTCCACATCTTCAAAATTTTTATTTACAAAATAAAAAAACGTTATTTTTCTTATTTTAGCAACAAAAGTCATATATAAATGTGTCATCCTCTTCCTCTGTATGGTCCCACCATTGACACATGCAATACTGGATCTATTTTTTCTTTGATTTAGAATGCGCATAGAGTTCGTTACAAATTATACGAGCTTCAATGTTTTCTTCCTCTTTTAAGGACGATTCTGTATTTCCAATATTTTTTCACTTTTCTTAAACTTCTTTATTTCATTTTCTTCCTTTTTTTCCTTTGCTTTTATGCTTTCCTCTTTTATATCATTGACTTTTGTGGTTTTAAAAAGATTTAATTTAGAAACCTTCTTATCTTTTTTTCCGGTATATCGGATACTGAGGCATGAGCATTTACCCGGTTTTGTCTCACCACGACAAGTTTTAATAAAAATGGCATATCTACATTCAATGGTACGGTAAAATATTGATTAACGAATTTAAATATTTCTTAAAGGTTAATGAATTCAGAGGATTTTTCGTGTATATGACGCTATAGTGGTATATGTTAATCACAAAAACTTTAAAACATTTTAACAAGGCAATTAACCTGCACCATCATCCCCAATTCAATTCCTATTCGCATAATCATGGTTTAGAAATAGTTTGCGAGTTTGCTGCTAAATTGCAGCGATCATCACAGAGATACAGGAGTATCCGGTTTGACCTCAATCCTTGCATTTCTCTGCAATATTATATAATTCATAAAAAATATATTTATTACGTTAAAATTATAGTTATTTCTTTGGATGAAAATCTCATAATTATTGTTTTTGTAATTTAACTTCACATTATTTCATTTAATGACATGCAGAATTTCCATATCTCGAAATATTTTTCCCCAGCTGCTATTTCCTTTTTGATGCCGTTTCTATAATACATGTAACTTGATATAAAGTCGCATTTATGTTCATAATATACGTATATTATAAATAAAAGGGCATTTATTATGATCTTTGAAGCTATTATTGGTGAATCATTTGTAATAAATTTTTATTCTCTACCTAATTTAAGTTTAAAGATAATTATTCATCCATTTAATAGCAATTTATTTTATATACATTATTCCCATAATAACGTTATAATTATTATGAAAATTGCACAGAATTAGAGTTATGTAAATAAATAAGACTTCTGATTAAACTGATGTTTATTCTTGTAACTTTATATATAATGTTAGAAGAATAAACATGAGTTTAATCAGAAATTTTATTTTTTACATAATTAAAGGAATTTTCCTTATTTATCTAATTAATAACGATACATCTGTCCTTTCTCATTTAATTTATCATTCTAGATAAAACGAAACTGTAAAAGCAGTCTTGTTATCAAATCTTACATAATTTAAGAATGATAAATTTTATAATATTCTTCTGGAAATTAGGAAATCAAGTATAAGTTTTTATACTTTTTATATATTAAATCTATTAATGATTGTTGAATAATTAGGAGCTTGCATGGAAAATATTTATTGATTAAGAATAGTTACTGCATTTTGAAAGAAAATTATAGGTTTATTTTTAAATGTCTCTATCATATTCTAGATATATTTAAAATTCGATAGTTGAGTCGAAGAAAGTTTATAATAATATGTTAAAAATTTTCGTGATTGGAAAGGCGATCTGATTATGTCCTTGTTAATTTGATCAGAATAGATGTAATATTTTTCTTTGCTTACCGTTGGATCACTTCATTCATGTTCCTAGGAGTCTCTGCTCGACTCTTCAACTTTACAGAAAATTGGTAGGAATAAGCTTGCAGATTTCAGAGAAACTGTATAAAATTTAAACTAAAAAAATGGTGTGGTTGAGGCACAGGGATTTTATTGTGGAAGTCATACCTGTGTAACGCGAATTCGGAGTCACAATATTTTTCAAAGTTTTAAATATGATTGTTACATAATCATAACACCTAGTATTCTGAATTTTTGTAAGCTTGTTTAGTTTTTTGTGATAAATTCCAAAATTTTATTATCAAAATTTTTGGTGTTTTCTTATAGGGCGTTACCTATATATATCGACGTATAATGTGGGTCAACTCAATCAGATTCAGAATAAATCAAATATTCAGATATACTTTTTAGGTCAATAGATGAAGCATTTTTCTCTAAATGGCAATTTAAATAATCAGAAAGCGTTTAATGCTTAAAATTTCATATTATTTATTTCCATAGAAATAATTATTATATCATTATTAGAATAGTATTGCAAATAATTCAATGAAAAAATCATAAAAGTAAAGTTTAAAGAATAGCATTCAGAAAGATATCCGTACAATTTTTAAAGTCAATCGTGTGAATATAAATTTGCATGAATTTATTTTATTCGTTAGATACTTTATTTTGCAGAAAATAAACAATTTTTAACAGCGTTTTTAAATTCCTCTTCTTCAGTAGGTATTATTGGTTCCAATTTCTGGAAAAAGATTAAAATTGTTAATATTATCAATACATCAAAAGAAAATATAAATTAAAAAAAAATTCATCATCTGACCATTGTCACTCGGGCAAAACACATTGCTAGCTAAAGATAAAAAATATTAAATTTAATTATTTGAATAATTTATAAAAACATAATAATAGAATTAGTTTCCATAATAAAATGAACAAATTTATAAAATATATACAATAAAATGAAAAAAGTTATAGCAAAAGACATAATATGCTTACCTCTCCTTCCTTCTTGACATCAAAGCCACATATGAAATATAAAAATGATTCTGATATTTCAGTAGTATTATGATAATATTTAACACAACTGTGAGTTGCATCACCATACTGAAAAACACCATTTATTTTTAAGGCATTAATATAAAAATATTAATTAGAAGTGTGTGAATCATTAAAATTTTCCAAACCTTTTGAATTAAGGGTGTACCTTCATCGTAAACACATTGGAATAATCTCAGTAAATATCTATCAGGAATATCTATAAAAAAATAATTAATGATATATTAAAATGTTAGAGAAAGCCTTAAAAAAATAAAATTGATAAGATGAAGTTACGGCAAACAGCATCTTTTATTTCCTCATAAGTAAAGGCTTCAACATTCCAGCATACAGCACACAAAAATAAAATTCCGAGTATTGTCTTCATATTATCGTCTCTTCGAATAGCTGAATAAGCTGAAATGTATGAGGAAAGTAGATTCAGTTCTTTAACAGAATTAAATATTTTAATATGCCAATTACCGTATATATAATATTTACCAAATATAATTTTATATGCATGCCGTTAACAATTTTCTAACACTTAAACAGCGACTTAACTTTATAGAAAAAAAAATGCGAGGAATATTTTAAATTATTAAATATTCATTATTATAAAGAAACCTATAAATATATATTTAAATATATTTATCTTTAATTCCTAATATTAAAAATCTCTGTTAGCAGAAACCATATCTAAAATTATAAAATTGCATTTCAGTTATAGAAAAGTTGATAAATTATAAACTCATAACTTCATAAACATATGGAAGAATATATATATATATTTTATACTGTCTATAGATATTCAATAATTTGTTTTTTTTTTAATTTTAAATCAGCTGTATTTTTTTTAAATTAAATTAATAATTTCAAACGATCACAATTTACTACAAAATTACTAATATTATGCTGTAAGCTTATGTTTTTTCGATAACAAAGTTATGTGCTAGAGTTATTAATTTTTTCAATATTTATTTTGTTTTCATTTTGTTACGCTCCTTTCCAATCAGGTAGATTACTAAAAGGCTGGGCCAGTTTCAATCACGGGCTTGCAGCTATATCCGTGGAGAGGGGCAGATGGTGAAGGACGGAGATCAACAGGCAGAACTCAAAACCTCGAAAAAATTTTTCGTCAATTACCAGATCCGGGACGTATCTATACTCTTACGGGATCCGAATAGACAACAAGAGTATAGGTACGCCTGGATCCTGTACTCGATGTTTGGACTGACTTATTGACGTTTGGATGTGATTCAACTACCGAACATCTATCATCAGTGTGATATTTTTTGTACTCACACCGAATGCGGAGTTTGAAATTTTAAAGCCTAAAATTTTAATATTGGAGCGTGGATAAAGAGCATCTCAAAAGTCTAGACGCTGTTGGAGACACGTATAAGTAAAGATGACTATTATAAATAATAAAAAAAAAACACTACAGAACAAACATTATATATTCATGCTATATTTATTTTCTAATTATTTGCATTATTATTATTTTATATTAAATAAATATTATTTAGTAACATTAGTTTACTCGTCAATTGTTTCTTCATTTCTCACTTCATTCAGGCCCCCTAACGCGTTGCTTATGCTGTTCGCTCAATTTTTCGGCCACCATCTTGAAGTGCGCTCATCTAGATAACTTTCACCGTGTAGAAGCAACACGGTCTAAACTGCTTCTGGTGTCAGACCTGACATTTCATTTTTATAGACGGGAGAACAAACAGTTTTTCAATACTCTCTGACCTTACAATTTCATGTCAGATATTTGGTCTCGAAATACACAAAAAATTTCTTCAATAAAATTCTTCCATGGATTCTACAACTTGCTAGATTATGTTTAAACCAATCTTACCATGTGGAGGACGATTGCCCTTTCGCTATTACAACGATTGATAATATACAATTGCTATTGATAAATAATCTACATTATAATAAAAGGGAGTGATTCTGGGAGTGATTCGTTGAGAGCAGAAATTATTAAACATATATTTAAAAATCATCAAATATTTATTACTGGATATATATAACATGTACTTAAAATCGGATAATTTTCTCGACCTTTGTAAAATAGCCATTTGTAGACTGATTGCAAAACATGGAATTAAGTTACAGGATTAACCTAATTCTGGGTTATAGGGCTATTAGCCTGTTACCAGTATCATAGGTAAAATATTAGAAAAAGCATTAATAGAATGAATTAATTTTCATTTGCGTAAAGATAATAAACAAAATCAATTTGGCTTTATCACTTATTCGATTACTATAGATGCAATGTTTTTAGTTAAAAGAATAATTAATTCTTTTTATTTCTTTTATAGAAAACATATTTATCCTTTAATTTGGATTTTGGATATGAGTACTGCTTCGATCATGACTGTTCGATCATGACTGGGTACCTAAAATCATATACGGACTAAGAAGAAACAAATATTCTGGTAAAGTGAATCTTCTCATCAACGACTACTTAGTTGACGTAATGTAATCTTATATTAATATTATAATAGGCTTACAACTAGAAAACAAGTTTCTATGGGTTATGCTTAGGATTCGTCTTGTGGCCAAAGTTAACGTGCTAATGAGTAGCATTTTTCTGTTGCCTTTTCCCCTAGATGTGAGCTGATATGTTTTGCTAATGACTGACTATTAATGCAATCATCAATAATATTATTGGTATGGAATATCAGACAAAAAAGGTTTAAATAGTCTGGAATACTGGGAGATGAATGCAAGCTAAAATTTAACTCCAAACCAAATTTAATGCTTGTAATGAGTAAACAAAATTTCTTATGGAAAATTCTACTAAGTACTGAACTAAAATATCTGTGATGTATCATATTTTTGACAGTAGACTCTCCTAGGAGTCGCACATCCGCCATATCATCAGCAAAACAAGAGTATTTTAGCTTTATGCCAGACAGAGTAGAAACATTTCACTGGGCCTCAGTTCTGGTACAATTAATTTTATCTATGTGAGAATCGTCATTCCTCGTTTGTCATATGCCTACTCGTCTTGAAGCGAAGTATTAAACAAAGTAGAAGTTAAAGAACTTTTATTAAAATTCCAATGGCATATTTGCATAAATTTAATCAAGGGTTACAAAACTATGTTTAGTGAATCTTCATTATTACTTACTGGCAAATTACCATTAGATAATGAAGAAATTGAAAGAGACGATATTAAACAAATTTGTAAATTTAAGCAAGATAGCATTGAATTTAAAGTGGCTAATTTAAGCCTTTCCTAATTATTCAATTATCCCTAATCAGATTGATACAGTAATATCCCGGAGTTACGTAATAGGTGGGACTGGGAATCATAACATAAGTCGGGGTACCTATAGATTCCTAAATCTAATTTCAGGATCATATGTATTAGGTTCTTAACTTGCTCTTAATTAGCAAGAAAACATATATATATTCACTATGTTAATTGTGAAACAATCAAGTAGGCGAGGAGGCAGGATGAGAAGTTACATATCTCCGAATTTACGTAAGCCTAGTTATTACTGCATATATAAAGTATATAAATTAATCTTATACTTACTCACACACCTGATTTCCAGAAGGATATAATAAAATTTAAGATCGTCTTTTATACTTTCGTTATATCTAGAATGATAAATTAAATGAGAAATGACAGGTGTATCGTTATTAATTAAATAAATAAGGCAAATTCCCTATTTATATCAAAATTATATAAAAAATAAGACTTCTGATTAAACTCGTGTTTATACCATTTCTAACTTTTTATATATAAAATTAAAATAAATAAATCTAATTTTTTGCATAACTTTAATATTTTGCAATTTACATATAGAATTATACATTACGAGATTACTGTATATAAAATATATTTTTATTAATTGAATGATTGATTAACTTATAAATTATATTGTATAGAGAATAAAAAAATAAATTATTGCGGATGATTCACCCAAAATAGGGTTGTTTCAAAGTTCATAAACATAATTTTATTTGTATTATAATTTACATGAAGTTAACTGTGAATTTATATCAAGTTCCTTACGCTAGACACACGACTGAAAAAAATCAAACAGCATCTGGAGAAATTCATTTCGAGATGTGAAAATTCTGCATGATATAGTAATATGAAGTTAAAGTACAAAAAAGCTATAATTATCAGTTTTTTCTCGAAAGAAATAACAATCGATGCACAATTTAAATATTTGGTATGAATTATAATATTGTAGAGAAACGTAAGGACCGAGAAATTATATTTGACAATAAAGCGAATTTTAAACAACATGTAAATATGATTGTTTGGAAGATTGGTTCCATTAATGGATTAACCTGGAAAAATTTAAGAATAAATAAAAAATAATATATGTAAAACATATTAATGTACAGTCGGTTCATGAACTTAATTCGTTCCTAAAGGTCGTTCGTAAACCGAAACAATTTTCCCCATAGGAATTAATATAAAATAGATTAATCCATTCCTGAGCTCCAAAAGATTGCTTATTTAAACTTTTACAACATTACTTTGTGTGCAAGTTCTTAACACAAAAACAATGGAAATCATTAAATCTATCACAAAAAAAGATAAATAGGCCTACATCGAATATAGACGAAAACTTGATTTAGTTTAACTTACCTGTTTGGAGGATAATGGACACATTAAATCAAACATTATATCATTTTATAACATTATATAAATTTGATTATCATTTTTGATAACCAAATTTTCTTTTCAATACATCAGATAGTTATGTCTTTTTCTGAGATTATATCAGTAATATTGATTAGCTATCTATAAATTCCAAATCGATAATTTTCAGTTTTCAGAACAATGCAAATGGAATATAATACCTGACTTCCGCAGATCTGATATACTTAGATTCGTAATTATTTAAAGACTCTAACAAATACTATACTGATTATAAGGTAATTCCAGAGTGATGCCGCACTTTTATAATTCTGAATGTAGCCCGCAAGAAGGGCTAGTGTCTCTCACGTGGGTTCAGTGTAAAGCGAGAAGTTAGGTAACAGTTTAAACGTAAACTATTCACCGTATTTTTGATTCCTTAGCTATTTTTCATGGTAAGTTCTTCAAATTTTGTGTCAATAGTTATATGCTCTAGGTATCTACTTGCTTCATAACGAAAAGTTTGTAGATTTCTAGCTGTTTTTTCTAATACATTATATGAATTAGAACTTCAACAAGGCATTGTGATGTAGGCAGCCATGATAGTGAAATCATATGAGAAGAGAGAAGCGTGGCGTCTCTCCAGGGAAATTGGGAGAGACGCCGCACCATGAATAGATACCAACTAGAAAGATGCAAACACTTGCATAAGATGTCCAAACAACTTCCACCAGTACTTCCAAAATTTTTCAAGTTACTACTGCCCAAAATTCCAAAGATGCAGTTGATTCACCTTCAAAATTTCTTCATATCATATCCCTATTGTCTGAAGTTATCAATAAACAACGAAAGAAACAATCTGCTGAAATTTTAACATTGGAAGAAAACACGATAAAACAATAGGAAAGCAAGAGAAAAAAGCCATAAAAAGTACAGGGAAACAAAAAGTGAGAGTTCCAAGAATGCTTACGTTCATTGATTCAGAAGAGGTTGAAAATTCATCCAATAATAAGGACGTAGATTCTAACAGTTGTGTAGAATGTTGAGAAAATTATTATAGAACAAGATCAAAATCTGACTGGATCACTTGCATAAACTGCAAAAAATAGCTGCATGAAACATGCACCATGTATGAAAAATTTTGTAACGACTGTGGAAGGAGGAAAAAACGAAAAGAAAACATGGCGAAGCAAAAATAATTTATCGGAAAAAATCTATATTTTGTTTTGTAACATTCGTTTAATTTAAGATA
>WUQG02242852.1:0-20643 GCA_011317285.2 Androctonus mauritanicus | reverse complement strand
GATATTTGGCAAGATTTTACTTCGCCTCATCTGAAATGTTGAATTGAAATTATATATTGAATGTCAAATGCTTGAATGTAATGCATGCTTTGCTCGCGATTATTATATATGTCAATCACCCAGCATAATCAGTAAAATTTTGGCTGTAAACCGTAAGTATATAAAAATATTTAATATACTTGAGATTTACTATTCAATGACTATGGCTAAGCGAGTGAAGTAAAATCTTGCCAAATTGTGTATTATTTTGAAAGAGCACATACAGTAAATATCTTGCAGATATTTATTACGTGTGCCCTTTCAAAATAATACACATTATTAAATTATGGCCACTGTATATAGAATTAAAAATTAGGGATACTTTATCCATCACGTTTTTGGAAAATTCTAAGGAAATAATTAAATAATTTATATGCAGTAAATAAATATAGGTAATAATCTTACTATCATTCACATATACAGTTTTAATATGACATGTATTGAGTGTTCAAGAATTAGTGAGATCATAATTCTTATTTTGCTCAAAGATTATTATATGCTCAATCGCAATGAAATCAATATAAGTTGTGAAGAATTATATCAACAGCTGAGAAGTAGCACGATCATTCATCTATTCTTTTTGCTTACATTTAAAATCTATTTGTCGTAATGGATAAAGTACACTAAACTCTTACTGATTCTTTTTTAACAACTGAGATTATGACATAATTGCAATTGAAGAAAGATCTGCTTGAGCATTAGTGAAAGCACAAATATTTATCCTAAAGTATCATTTGCATTTAATAATAGATGCAACCTCAAACTTCAGAGAACCAGAAATTTGATATTATTACTGGTAGAAGCTATAAACAGTAGCATATAAGCATTTAACATGCAATTTTAATATTCTTTTGTTATATGAAGAATAAGGGTTCTCTATTAGAGTTGCCATCTTTACAATTTTCTAAATGCTTATTTTATTAATAATTTCATATGCAATATAAGAATAATATTTTAAATGGAGTTGATAAAAAAAATTGAATTATTGATTGCTTTAATGTATGTTTTGATTATAATGCTAGAATGCGTTTAAGATTTGCATGCAATGATATTTTGCAGGATTTTACAATTGCTTTCCTAATAATGATTGATTGTATACTTTAACAGGAACTAACTAATACTAGTATAAAATATCTAAACTTAGGCCATAATTTTTTTTTATACAATAAACTAAAACTAATTATTTTTAGTAGAAATTGATTAAACTCAATACAATATAATAGATACTTTTAAATTTTTGCAGAATAAGTTGACAAAGATAGCAGGTAGAAAATTAATGTGAAATTTAATTTTCAAATTTCACAAAATTTCAAAAACTTCAATAATTGTAAACAATATGATAGCAGAATGCTCTAGCAACCAATATTATGTGAAATTATACAATTATTTTTCTGTTATATCAATATTTCAAGATGGCAGCAATTATGCAAAACTTGACATGGCCAGGTTCTTCATGTCTTTATCAAGATCAAATATCACTTGGGATGACTCTATTGAGATTTTTCATCTCCTTCAGAGAAGCCTAAGCTTCCCACCAGTCATAGATATGATAAAGACTTTGGATATGGACTTGGGCTTAGATGATAAGAACTTTGATCAGCCCAAAATTAACTAATTCTAGGATTGGCACCATTGAGATTTCTATCTTTCAGTCTTCTGCATGGTTTGCTGCTGGGGATTTGGGACTCTCTTAAAAGACTTGTACTTTGTGCTAAACAAAGTATAAGTCTGCCAATTCTTAATCCTGAATCCTTGGGGACTGGGCTGTCAAATGCAAATCACAGAACATCCATCAACAAGGGATGAGTGCAGCCATGCTCAGCTGACTATGGGTTAATTTCTTCACATGGGAAATTTCCTTAACACTGGACTAGACAAAGAGCATCTTCTGACACTGTATGACTTCTCTATAGAAAGTCAAATGAGGCCTGAGACAAATCACTCCAATTCAGACATTCACAATGGATTACCAGATAGTCAAGCTGTTTCACACTGTTGCCAGGAAGAATGCCATACATCTGTATATACTAAGAGATATTTTGAGATATCTTTGCCAGAATATTGTTACTCTTAGGAACTACTTTGTTAATCCTAGACAATATGAATATATCAGTTTTCCTATCATCTTGATATGTCAGGAATACATGTGCTTAATACAATATACAAGTAATACAAGAGGAATATTTGTGTATTGCTTGTTGATTTTAAGTACTCTATTATTTGTAGGTCATTGTTTGCAGTATTGTCTTCATTTTAATCATTATTTGTGGCACTGTCTTCATTTTTTCAATGTATGCCACAATAATCTGAAAGCATAGCCACTGTACTTCAGAATTTTTGTTAAAAAATTTTTTTTATTTGCAAAAGATTTGAGTTATATAGAAAAACTTTGGTTCTAGTATTTATATAAATCAAAGATTATTGTATTGATACCATTATAAATATGCATGCATTAAAAAACATCAAACAAGATATATGATGCAGGAAATTAAATATAGTATTTATTAGATTTATTAAGCAGTGAAAAAATGAAATAAAATGGAGGAAAATAAGAATTATCACATCAATTAATGATCACCTTCAAGGATTAATAGTGGAAGCTCTGCATTTTTTTGTGTATAGCCAGAAATATAATAGTCATATTTTGCTTTATGGCACTTTATTAATATAGCATTTTTTAATTATGATAAACTGGAGGTATAAGATCAGAATTGAACCCATTCCTCCAAGGTAGTAAGTGAATGGGTTAACATGCAGCTATCATGCCAAGTTTTCTAGGACTAACATTATTGGTACTTGAATGAATGATAGTGTGAATGTTTTTAGGTTTTTATATGTAATAGCAAATGAAAAAAGGCCGTCAGATGATTTGTTTTATAGCAGTGTTCTAAAATGCAACTGCCATAATTGTGAAATATATACCTGTATAATGAATGAAGAAATTTAAAAATCAGTAATACCTGGAAATAGATTGGTAAAAAATCCATTATTATAATTGCTTAAGTAAAACATATTTCAGTTTAATGGAATAACTTGCAAATATTATGTAGTATAATAATGATCATTGTTTTATGATTTATGAAATTTATGTTTTAAATTTGCTATATTATTTTAATAACATAATATATACAATATTTATTCACTTATTTAATATATCTGAAATGTAATCACAAGTTTGATTTTAAATAGTTTTGCAAAGTCACACCTTCTAATAAACACCAATGGTAATAATAATTATAACTAAACTAATGGTTTACATGATTCTGCAAATCCAAAATTCTGCCTGAGCTCAGATCTTTTACTACTCTCTAACTTAAAATATAGTCAGAACAAAAACGATGTTAGAAAGTTATACTAATAAATTGAATAAATTCTCAAACAAGTTAAATGACAAAAATATGTATTTATTAGACTCAAAAACACACAAGTGTCAACAATAAAACAGATTCAAATAATCAACAAAACTTATTTAATCAAAATTCAATTGTTCACAAGAAATAAACCTTAAATACTACTTAAATTCTACTACCTCCACCACCGATACATACTTCAAGCAATTGTAGATCTTTACAAGAATTCGAATGTCACTCAATCAATTTCACTTTGAAATCAACACCTCTCTGTGTTGTTGGATGCATGAGCTTTTCTACCAAGTGATATACAGTCCCGCATTGCTTCATTTACATAAATTCATGCAACAAGTTTAATTTTATTAGTTTACAGGAATAATCAGTTCATGTCATCCTCATTACAATTTAATTATAAACTGAACAAAACATCAATAAAAGACTTTAAGAACAAGGAACTTTTAGCATCGATAAAAGATCATTCTTAATTTCTCATATCGGATCAGTAGTAAAATTATGTAGAGAAGATGACGTCACAAACCGAGAAAGCTCCTTCGGAAGACAGACGTCTGTTCTGTAAACATGTGATTGCTAAACACTACGACAGAGAACATGGAAGTAAGTTAATTCTTAAACAAAAATATAATATGTTAAATAAAATTGAATATAACGATAAATAATAAAATAAAAAAAGAACATAATAAAATAATAGATAGAATAGGTCAGTCAACCTCTTCACAGTTTAATTCAAATGCATATTCAATATATATCTGTTAAAAGTAATGACTGAGAATGGAGTAAAAAATTAAAAAATGTTGCATGCTTTTATGAATATTAATGAATAAATAATTATAATATACTTAGGAATTGTTCTTAAATTCATGGTAAAGTAATGATTATTTTGAGTTGCAAGTACTCTGAAGAAACATGTCTTTACTAATTTCCAGAAGTTTTTCTTTTTTCTGCATTTGTTGATGAGCTAGATAAGGTTTGCAAAGAAATAATATTGTAAATAAATCATTTAATTTCTTATTACATCTATTTTTCCTGATTATGAAAAGCCTGAAATAAAATCATATGAAACTGGCTAAAGATAAGTTCCTGAAGATTTATATAGGCAAATCTTGGAAGGAGAGGACCAATCGCCCCATAGAGGAAAACTACTGGAAATAGTCAGAAATAGACTAAATCAGTGATGGGAAACTATGGCCCACCACAACTATGTGCTGCCCATGATCCATGCACAAGTATGAGATTTTTTAATTTTACTACAAAAGTGTTAAATTATATAAATAAGCAACATAATTAATTAATTAATTAAATTTAAATTTTGTATGCTAAAGCACCCCTTTAAAAAATTTGGCATGTGCTCCACTTGATTTTTCGATATTTTTGAATATGTAACCTATTGAGGAGCAAAGGATTTTGAGGCAGTAGTGGTGATAGAGAGCGGTCATGAAAATTTGTTGAAAATAAAATGCTGGGTTCTAGCATGATCGCAATATTTTCCTCTACTATGAGTACCTCATGTATCGGAAGGTAAAAACATTTTACATATGGCTCACTAGAGATCTTACAGAAGTCCGTATGGCCCATGGTCAGAAAAGTTTGCCTACCCTTGCATTAAATAATGGGGCTTTTAGAAGAGTTGAATTAGGTTTCTGAAGAAATAGAAGAAAGATTATCAAATTAAGAAAATTTTTTATTCCCATTTGATATTATAGAATAATTCCCAGATATTCTCATAATTATGATTATTTATTATATCATAATTTCACTGTAAATAAACTGTATATGGAGAGCAGTTTATTGTTTGCTTTCAGAATGAAACAAAACAACACCACCACCACTACTACTACTAAGTCTATTGGATTTTTAATATATATGTATATACAATTACCATATTTGTGATTTTACATATATAATATTAATAGCAAATATATCAGAAACAAATTCTTTTTTGTGATAATATATTTAACTTGATGTAATATTTCCATATGAAACTTTACAATTACTAATGCATATATATGTGCTCCTTTAAGTTACGAACTTAATTTATACATAAGTTTTGTTTGTAATTCAGATATTAATGTTATTTTGCATCCAAAAGTACTGAAATAATGTTATATACTGCATTTTGTAATATATTTTACAATTGAACCAATTAGAAGTTTATTTCACAGGTTTGAA
This sequence comes from Androctonus mauritanicus, assembly GCA_011317285.2. NCBI lineage: Eukaryota > Metazoa > Arthropoda > Arachnida > Scorpiones > Buthidae > Androctonus > Androctonus mauritanicus. The sequence goes on along the minus strand of WUQG02242852.1, from coordinate 15,067 downwards.
TGAAAAGTTCTGAATATAAAGTGAGTATTTTTGATGTAATTGCCTTCATTTTGAAACACTGCTATAATATATTAGTTGTGTAATTTTACATTATATCAGTCACTAGAGCATTCTGCTATCATAATTTTTAAAATTCTTGAAAAGTTTTTGAAATTTTCTGAAATTTGAAAATGAAATTTCATGTTCATAAGTATGAATGCTCGTAACTAGAATATTTGTAATTAAGAGTGCATGTATGCATATACTGTTTATATCTATCTACATACATACTGTATAATGCATGAATTGAATATACTGGAAAATAAAAAAAAATTGAGTAAGACAATATCACCAATTAAAAGAAATTTACAATTAATAGGCATTCTTTATAAACACTAAATCAAAAAATAGTTCAAAATGTTTTATTTTTAATTGTTTGTTAGTCAATTCTGCCTAGTGTATATATTGGACTTTTTAATTAAAATTTATAATTTAGAAGTTTTCATAATGCATTTTAAATAACTTATAAAAAAAAATTTCCTTTTGAAAATAAGAATTATATTGTATATATAAATTGCATTTTATTGATACTCATATTAATTTACTTAATTTATAAACTAAAGATGAATTTTATTTTTATAGGAGATAAAAAAGTTTTAGTTAACCAAGTAGAAAAACATTTAGAAGAAGCTCAGGAATTAGTAAGTGATTATTATATTGATGAATTGAAATTATTAATGAACTCATATTTACATAACAAAATATAGTGTCATTTATGTTTGTCTATCATTGATTTGAATCCCATTGTCCAATTCCAGATTATATAACTCAAAATTCAAGAAAAGCTAGTTAACAAGAAAGACAAAATGACAGATCCAATTCAAAAGTTTTAATTATATTTAAAATTTAACAATTTTAATTAAAGACAAATATTTAAGAACTTTACAATTAAAATATTGATTGAAATGGACTTTAAATATAGAAATAATAATTAGCACTTAACTTAATTAGACTTTTATGTAATGTAAAAGGATAAAGATATTAAAAATTGTTTGATTTTATGTTCCTAATATACTTTAGAAAATTGAATAAAAAATAATTTTAAAAGTATATTTAGTCTTCAATGTGTTTAACCCATTGAGGTCAGTGATATATTTCATAATAAATCTAGTTAATATGCAAAACATCAATATTCTGAAATCGTACTTAATTTCATTGTGTTTAATATACAACATATTAAAATTTAATTTACAAAATATTTAATTCTTAAAAGTATTTAAATGCAAAATATTCCATAGTTTATTATTACCATCTATTAATACAGTATGAATAGATGGTAACACAAGTCAATCCCAATTTAGGAGATTAAAACAGTTTTATAAAAAATTGTAGATTGAATTCTCATAAATTGGGAACTAAATATCATTGCTTAAATAGAAAAAATTATTATGCATTCCTGAACCAATTTTTTAAAAATGCCATTCATTTTTATTGAACTATCCTGACATATTATTTAATTACATAAACAATTATAAAATTACATCCATAATTAACATTAATTTTTATAATGCAGTCTAAAAAAAAATTTTTCTTAAAGAAAATTCATAATAAATATGTCAAACATCTGCTACAAATATAACTCATTTTTCTAAAAATAATTTTAATTGATAAGTTTATAGATGGTAGCAGCATCTATAAACTTAAAATTTATTTATGAACTTTTTTTTTAAATATTATGCAGATTAATATGCTTTATAAATAATTACTATATTTAAATTATAAATTTATTTTTATAATAATTTTATTTTGTTTCTAAAAATAATAATTATAAATAATTTTATTATAGATGGAACAGATGGATTTAGAAGTTAAAAGTATGCCACCAAATGATCGTCCAAAATATCAAAACAGAATGAAAAGTTATCATGCAGAATTTAATCGTCTTAACAAAGAACTGGTAAAATTTATTTTGGATTTTTAAAATTATTTCATATACTGAAAGTTTTCAATTGTAACAATATTTTAGAAATTAATAAATATTTATAATTTATAAAATACATAGATTATATGTATGTTTGTATATCTTATTAAAATGAAAAGGAATATTTAGAGTTTTGATATAAATATTGCCCTATCTGTACATCTTCTTTTTTTATGTGGTTCCTTTCTGATTCTTAAAAGAATTAATTGTTTTCTGTCCTTTAAAATTAAGTATCATGCTATTTTAGAAGAATTTTTTTATTAATTTCACAAATATATTACAGAATATCAATGTTATTAAAACACTAATGAAAAGCTATAGTTCAGTCATTGAAATTCTACTTATTTTAGTAGAATTTCAATGACTGAACTATAGCTTTTCATTAGTGTTCATTAGTGTTAGCTTTTCATTAGTGTTGCATTTTTATCTAACAAAATATGGTAGATTTGAGTGATTTATTTAAGATTTTTCCATTATTTAATTTTGCTTTAATATAAATGGTTTTTTATATCAATTGCAATATTGAAAGTCGTGAATCCTATCTAATATCCACTTATATTGAATTCTACATTTAAAATATATTTTGAGATTAAAACAATGATTTTTAAATTCTATATATATGGACATATTTAAATTTAAAAACCATTGTTTTAATCTAACTTCAGTGCAGTTGTGGATTTTGGTCAACTCTGGTTTACAAGATCCTGATTTTACAAGTAAATATAATTTGTATCAAAATTCAATTTATGGCCCTTTACCTTGATTTTATGAGAAAATTGTAACAAGCAAAAGTTTCAAACTTGAGTAAGGCACTCCTTGTTAACATGAAGTAATACATAAAAGGTGGAACAATCACAGAGATATTACACAACTGTTTTTATAAAGCAGTTCAAATTTTTTAATATGTATATATAATATGTGGGTGTGAGTGTGTTTAAAATTTAACTGCTGTTTTATTCTATGTGTGAAATGTATTTTGCCAAATTTTAATATAAAACACAACCATTTCACATAGCCAGATTCATCATGTGAAATGGTTTTGGTTTTTTTATCCATAGAACCAGAATCAAATCTAGGTCTTTATACACAAAATTTATACAAAGATCCCAGCTCAACCATCTAATTTGAGGATTGGGATGGAAAATTGTTTTTGCAGAAGATTTTCCACAATCCAGTTCACTACTCCAGTATTAGCTGGATGGCTGCATGATATAGCATTATCTTACAACCTAAAGTGTCAGATTCAATTCTGGATCCAAGATTTGTATTTTCTCAGGAAGGGCCCTGGCATATTGAACTAAATCCTTCAACTGAACCCTTCTGAGTACAAGTGGACTATGACTGGCATTGATGTATTTTATCAATTCATAAGGATATAGCTGTATCGTATAATAGATAAGTTAGTTTTTGTTCATCTGCCTTATTGCACATGTGATACACTGTATCTGACCACTTTTGGAGTCTACTATGGGCTGTCCAATACTCATGATGTCAACCAGAAAATTGAAGGATGGGATTTGGGCCCAGCCAAACTCTTCCTGAAAACCTGGAAGTATGGGATCTAGATTTGAGCCTGAATCCTCCAAGGTTCTAAGTAAATGCTTTATCTTGTATTTATCCAGCCAATAATAGTAGAATGAAAAGCAGCACAAAATGAGAAATAGAAGATCATATTATATCAATAGTTTTTGATAATGTTCAGAATGAATTATTATGACTCTTATTTTCTTGCAAAGAATGTTTATTGAAATTATTAAACAATAGCATATATCAACTTTTATTGGGGACATATCTTTCTAATTTTTTATACTGAATTCCAATTGCAGGTTAATAAACAATTGAGCTATTTCAGAACTTATCCTGAACTATCCACAACATGATTGCGTTGGCCAACAAATCATGGTGAAATGTGGAAGTATGAGACCTGGAATTGAGCAATATCCTTCATATTATGAAAGATAGCTTCACTCTTCACTGTAGTTACTTCTATGTTGTTAACATATTTATTATGGATTTTCTTTTAAGAAAAATGCTTTTTTTATATTGCATTATGAAAATTAATGTTAATTATTGATTAATTTTGCCATCATTTATATAATTAGATGGCATGTCAAGATATTTTAATGAAAAATGAGTGATACATTTAAGGCTCATAAATGCAGTATAATTTTTTCCATTTAAGTCAGTGATAATTTAGTCGCTGATTTATGTGAATTCAGTTTACTAGTATTTTCCAGAAACACTTTAAGGGTCAATTCCACTAACATTATATAACTCTACTATCAATAAAAACATTATCATTATAGCAACAGATCGTTCCTCTACAACTTTCATTAGTGAAGTTTACTGATAGCAAATAACTAACACTGTGGTTGTTATTCATATTCTTGGTAAAATGCCTATTGGTCAAGTTAAAGCATGTGATAAGAAAATGATGCTATAACAGCACATGCACAATTCAAAGATGGCTACTGTTGGAAGTAAACAATACTATTAGCCTAATAATTCAAAACAATTTTAGATGGTAAATTTTCCAAGATATATGGTTTATTACTAAAGGTGAAATTGCTATATTTATTATAACTATCCTCCTGTATATATTAAAAAATGAAAATGTATGATTCATTATTTTTAAAGATTTATCTTAAAAATAACCATACATCTTAGTAAATGCACAGTCCCTTTGAAAAATGAATTCATATAATTTATTAATCTATACTATTTTTTAAGAAACCCAATAATAATCATACAAAGCTAATATTCATTACAAAGATAATATTCTTACTTATAATATTAATTAACTTATTTCAAAATAATTAATCACTTTCCATGTGTAATTATAATTTGATAAATTGAAAAGCAAATAAAATTCATTGTTATTAAATTCAGATATTCAAATTTGTTTTGTTTTTATACTTTTATTATTATTATTATTATTATTATTATTAGCATAATTCAACAGATATATTGGACTAAAGTACATTTTTCTGCATTTGAATACTCCATCAGATATAACAGTGGTCTTGCCCACTGTTAGCTTAACAATGATTGGTGGAACAGAATTTCTCTAACACTACTCAGAGACACATTGCTAAAAAACATCACAATCCGGTCATTAATCTTATAAATTGGGGTTGACCTGTAATTTGAATTCAAATATCATTGTTTTAATTACAGAAATGGATATTACAAGTATGATATTATCCACTCCAGGATAACTTCCAATATTTTTTTAAATATTAGACCCAACATTTATAAAAATGTAGCCAAGAATATGACATTTACTGTTAGGTTTAAATTTTCTCAAGTCATTGCTATCAAGTTATTGCTGTTAAAATGCTGTATACTGTATAAAAATTATATTCTGCATTTACCAATTGGAATGATATTTAAATAATATAAGATAATACAATTGATAAAAAATATTATTAGTCTTAGGATTTGCATATACAGTCTACTCCAGTTATGAACTTCCAGAAACTATATTTCATTCATTATATTTCAAGTTCACTGTAACTAAAAATGAAGTTAGCTATAAGTCATTTACATTCAATTACCAATTGACTCCATGAATTTTTTTTATTTTCCATTAAAATCTTTCCCAGATAAAATGATATTGTTCATATAGACCAATAGATATCAGTTTTAATTGAATACATTGATATATTAGTAATTAATAGTTAATAAAAAGCTGTAAACAATTTTTCATCTTAAAAAATTTCATTTTTTCTAAAATTAAATATTTAGTTTCTTAATTTTATAATCACAATGGAAGTTTTTGGCTAAATTTTGATGCTTTATATGACTTCAAGTTTGTTAAGTCACATATTTAATTTTGTCATTATTACAGTATTTAGTTTAGATTTTAAAAGAGATTTTTCTGTAACTAATGACAAAATAGTTCTTATTTTAAATTTTATATGCTTATTTTAATATGTATATTAGTAAATTGTATAAAAATCAGCCATTTTATTTCAATTTTAAATAATTTTAGTGTTATAGGTGCCACCATATTATGATGTGTGACAATATCATTAAAATTTAAAACTGAAAATCTTTCTAACATTATTAGTTATTTGTCAGCATAACAGTCATATGTATGTAATGGAAAAAATAGCATTTGATGATTACTGAATTAAACAATGAAATTTTTTCCAAAGAATTATGATATTAGATGACATTTTTTGGAATTTGTTTTTGTGGTCATTAAAACTGAAATAAATGCTTATTATAACTGAAATCAAAGCAAATTGATGCTTTGAAAACTTCTAATGGTAGAATTTGAAATTCTTGGAACCAAACTCTATTGTAAAGTCAATGACTAACTGTTTTCTTTCAGAAGATATATAACATAAAAATTGCATCTAAAAATATCAATACAGTATTGATATTCATGATGATTTTTAAAGAATTTGGAGTTTTTGGAAATTTTCAATTTTTGTTTGTCTTGAATCATGTTCAATAGTTTTTTATTCTGAAAAATATTTTAATATTTTTTGTTTTTCTATATTTAAATATAAAACTTGTTGAGTAGATTCAGAATGCACTTATGAAAACTAAAAAATTAAATGCAAAATTTGTACAACACGAGGAAAAATTATATAAATATATTATTATGATATATATATGATATGATATTGTAAAAGTTGAATTAAGAAATTTTACATATGGTTGTTTGGAAAGTAATTTTTTTTTTTCTTCCACGAGTGATGTTAGTTGTATTTTTAACTGGTCAATTTCATTCTAAGCCATATTGCCATTATACATTTTGATAGCTGACATTTCAAGTTTTATTTATAAAAAAAAACTTTTTTGATTCTGTGCAATTTTTTGCTTTTGTATCAAAAATGGAAAACAAAAAGGAGCATTTTCACATATTTTGCTTTTTTATTACCAAAAAGATAAGAATGCTGTTCAAGCAAGAAAAGAGTTATGTGAAGTGTATAGAGAAGATGTGTTAACAGAATGCCAGTGCCAAAACAGGTTTGCAAAATTTTGTTCTGACAATTTCAATATTAAAGATGACCACATTTTGGAAGGCCAGTTGAAGCTAATGAAGACAAAGTAAAGGCATTGGTTGAAACAACTTGCTGAATGGTAATACAGAGAAATTGCTATGAGATTGAATTTGTCAAATTCAACCATTCGTGACCATATGAAACGACTTAGTGTCATTTCAAAGCTCGATATTTGGGTTCCACGCATTCTCAAGGAAAGAGATTTGCTTCATTCCATTAACATCTGTGATTTGCTGCTCAAACATCAAGAAAATTATCTGTTTCTGAAGTGAATCATAACTGACAATGAAAAATGGATTGTTTACAACAATGTTGAATGCAAGAGATCATGGAGTGGAAGAGATGAACCAGCTGAAAGCACTTCAAAAGCAAATATTCATCAAAAAAAGTGATGCTCTGTTTGATGTATTCAAAGAAATTATTTTTTTGAACTTCTACCAATAATTCCACAATTAATTCACAAGTGTACTCCACCAATTGGGCAAATTGAATGATTCCATCAAACAGAAGAGGCCAGAATTGATTAACAGAAAAGGTGTAGTGTTTCACTAAGGTAACGCTTGACCTCATACAAGTTTGATGACTCACCAGAAGCTGTTGCAGCTTGGATGAGATGTGTTACCACACCCATCATATTCATCAGATCTGGCATCCTTCGATTATTATTTGTTCCAATCTTTGCAAAATTCTTTAAACAGCAAAACATTTAATTCAAATAAGATGTCAAAAATCACTTGGTTCAGTTTTTTTAAGCAAAGATGAAAAGTTCTATGAACATGGAATCATGTGACTACCAGAAAGATGGCAAAATGTGTTGGATCGAAATGGTCAATATATATTGGGTGTACAACTTAGCTTCTGCCATTTTCCAATAGATGGCACTAGCATATAAGTGGTGGTGGAAATAAACATATGTAGATATCATACAATAAGCTTGGGCATTTGTCAACATAACCCCATCGAAACATTAGTCGATTTGTGTCTGCATTGTAAAGTTATTCTTGATTTAAAAATGTCAGTTTACAAGCCAAATTCTCATCATTTGCGAGAGGTTTTAATTTTCTGCTTCAGTATGAAGAAATCTGCCGCTGAGGCTCATCGAATGCTCTCAAAAATTTATGCCGAGACCACTATTAGTGAAAGAATGTATCGTGAGTGGTTTCAAAGCTTCAAGAACAGTGATTTTGACATTGAAGACTGGCATGGCGGTGGAAGAGAGGTTTTCAAAGATGCAGAATTGGAGGCATTACTTCATGAAGATTTGTATCAAATGCAAGAAAAATCGGCAGGATCATTAGGAGTGACTCAATGAGCCATTTCAAAATGCCTCAAAGCCATGGGAATGATTCAGAAACAAGGAAATTAGGTGCCTTACGAGTTGAAGCTGAGAGATGTTGAACGGTATTTGTTTGCTTGTGAACAGCTGCTTGAAAGGCAAAAACAGAAGGGATTTCTGCATTACATTGTGAATGGGATGAAAAATGGGCTCATTACAATAACCCCAAGTGCAGAAAATCATGGGGACTTCCTGGCCATGCTTCCACGTTGACGGCCAAACCAAATATTCACAGCTCCAAGGTCATGCTCTGTATTTGGTGGGACCAGCTCGGTATAGTGTATTATGAGCTGCTAAAACTGACTGAAACAATCACAGGTGATCTGTGTCGAATGCAATTAATGTGTTTAAGTTGAGCATTGAAAGACAAACAGGTGCAATACAACGAGAGACATGATAAAGTGATTTTGCAGCATGACAATGCTCGACCCCATATCTCAAAGTCGGTCAAAACATACTTGGAAACGTTGAAATGGAAACCCTACCCCACCCATCATATTCTCCAGATATTGCTCCCTCTGATTATCACTTGTTTCAATCAATGGCACATGACCTGGCTGACCAGCACTTCCATTCTTATGAAGAAGTCAAAAATTGGATCAATATGTGGATCGCCTCATAAAGATGAGTAGTTTTTTCAATGCAGGATTTGTACGCTGCCCGAAAGATGGGAGAAAGTAGTGGCCAGTAATGGACAATATTTTGAATTGTAAATGTATAACTAGTTTTTTACAATAAAGCCTTGAATATTGGAAAAAAATGGTGGAAGCAAAGTTGTACACCCAATAATTGAATAAAATATTTAAATACTATAAAAAAAATTGTTGTTCATTTTCATGAAAAAAAGAAATTACTTTCTGAACAACCTTATAGCACAGAAGAAAATGAAAATTTTAGTTTTCTTTCTTGTCAGAATGATTGCAGAAACTTAGTGACTGAATTTGTTTTCTATTTATATTAATAATAATAGCTATTAATGTGGATATGGGATGAAAAGAAATAATAAGTTTGCTGTTAAATTCTATTAATTTAACAACTTTAAAATTAATATTTAGCCATTTATTTTTTTAATTAATATTTAGCCATTTATGTTTTTTATTCTGTAGAAACATGCCAAAATAGCTTTCAGTGATGATGTATATAGTCGAGAAGAACTCTTCGGAGAAGATATATCTGGTTTTGAAGATCAGGTATAGTTATGTTAAAATAATTAATTAAACAGTGTTATGATATATGTATAAGGTTACATTTTAAATATATAAGATTGTTTTATGCTATAATTTGGCCTTAGGGATTAAATATATTAAAACTTTTGCTTTCTTCAGAATTCTAAATGAAAAAAAAAAACCTTATTTATTAAAATAATAATGTTTTCAGCCAAGTCAACAGTCTACAATATTCATATAAGAAAAGAAATTCTATTTATAGAATTTTTGTTTTTTGTTATAAACATTATTAATTTCTTGTCACAAAAATATAAATAAATGAAAGAATATAGGATTAATAGTAGAAGTGTTTGTCTTAAATATTTTTGAATAAAACCTGAAGAAATAATTTGAGTTTAGAATTGATTAAAATTTAAATATGTTATTATTTGAAAGTCTCCTTTTGAGAATCAAATTGAAATCTTTATTTTAAATTTATCAGAAAAATAATAGAAATTTTATTTAGTTTGAATAAAAAATACTTAACTTCTGACTCAATCTTTCAAAAATAGTAGAAAAGATAAAATAGTCTTACCTTTTGAGAATGCATATATTGCTATCACTACTGAAATAAGATCTCATAATAATTGAGTTAAAAAAACTTCTATTTTCTGCAATTGTTACTAAAATTACTACTTTTGTCAATTATCTCCAATTTATGATTTTTTTCATCTACAATAGGATTATCAAAATATAATTCCATTATAAATAGAGGGCTATCTGTATATTGTATTATATTATAAAATGAAAACAAGGCCTTAATCAGAAGTTTAATATTTAGAAATAGGAGGAAGAGGAGATATAGAAGAGTTGGGATGTGAAGGAGATGAAAGTGAGTGAAATAAGCATGCAGATGGCTTTTTGATCAAATTTATTTTTTTCAACTTTGTTCTTGGCCAGTTGCCCTTTTATAAAACAGAAAATGTTTTTGCATAAAATTGCTGTTTCAATCATCCTTATGCTTATTATAGTGAATCCAATTTTCAAAGTTGGATTCACTATAATAAGCATAAGCTACTAACAGTGTTAGTAGAAAGAGAATAACTAAGTGAAACTCTAAAGTCTTGTTTATATTAGTCAGCTTGAACAGCTTGAAAAAAATTTTGATAATTTTGATAATGTAAACATCTTACTCTATTTTGTCTGTATATTAAGAATTTTCCCCCTAGAAAAATTGTCACATGTAATGTTTTAACATTTTAATCAATCATAACAAAAATGGAAATATCACTTAGTTCAAAATTTTAATATAAATAAAAGCACTTAGGGCAGTTTAGGGAAATTTTTTTTAATGAACAAATGTTTTCAGCATTTTACACCATCATCAGGTTCAATTCTGCATGGAACTTTCGAATTATAATAGAATGAGAATACATGTTAAAGGTTAAATGCAATTCAAGTTTAAAATTTGAATTGAATTATTGATTTTCAAATTCTAAGCAGGAGATCAGCTTTAATTAGCATCTTGTACACTAAATTATAACAAGTATGTTAAAAAATAAAAGTTTAATATAATCAATATTTCAGTATATTTAACAGTCCATATGTAAGGTAAAATGTAATCAAAAATTTTCATTTAAGCAAAATTAGATTTTTTAATTAATCTTCCTTTTTTTAATTAATAGAAAATTCAGTTATTGGATAATACTGAAAGACTTGAGCGATCATCACGTAAACTACACAGTGGATATAAAATAGCTATTGAAACAGGTATTTCTTTATTTCTTGATTATTTAAATATTTTATATTTAAATTGATATGCTTACTTCGACAATTATTTTTTTGTTTTGAAATTTCAAAAATAAATTATTCTTTATTTTAAATTATAAAATATTTTTTTTTAGTTTTAAATTGAAATAAAGAATTACATATAGAAAAGATGAAAATATTCAGTGGAAAAGTTATTTATGGGGATAACTTCATATTAAAAATATAATTTATATTAATATATATTATTAATATATTTACTTTTTATATGCATATATATCTTGCTTGTAATCTCTTTCCTTAAAAAGAAAAATATACATATATATAAAAATTAATATATCAAATAATAAAAGACTTAATTTTGAAGTTTGAAATCTGAAAATGCTAGCTTTAAAAATGTATAAAAATAACATAAATTTCATAGAGAATTATTTAAATTACTTTTTATTCATATTTGATAATTATTATTTCAATATGATAAAATATAATGCAATATATTAGGCTATGAAACAAAAGCCAATCTCTTAATTTAAAGAGTGGGATGATAGATTAACTGAGAGAAAGTTAAATCATATTGTGTATAGCATTCATTAGCAATTAGATTCAGAGTGCAATAAGTCCCTTACTTATATGATTATAAGTTCCATGATTTCAGAAATATATGGGGACATAAGTCTTTTTATTTGTATTGAATTTTCATAAAATGTAAATGAAAGCCATTAACAATTTATTTTTTGGCAAAAATATCACTTATAACCTTAAATTTTTTTTATCTATGCTTAAACATATCTATACATAAACAAAATAACTAAATTTTATTTAGTTATTCTGTTTATGAATGCCTGCATTTCTATATATCAAATTTAAGCTTTGTTAGGCTTAATACAGTTTTTGACTTACACACAAATTTTTCAGACAAATTATCTGCATAAATTAGGGACTTATTGTGTATATTTTCTATTTTTATATTGTATAAATTTTTCAATTAGTTAATTTTTGATGTGAATTTTTAATTAGCACCTATTATTAAATATGAAATCTTTAGTGAAATAAAATTTAGCATGAATCCAAAAATAACTATGCCTACTGCCATAAGCAACCAACTAGTGGCTATTTTTATTAATATATTGCTAAATATCAAGATAAATAATTGTATAATTAGTGGAGTTAGCTTCACATTTATATAAAATGTTTATTTTGCATAAATGGATATATCACCCCATTACATTGTTATTTTGATGAATAATTTGTGTTTATGAAAATAAAGTTCAATCCAATAGTGTGAAATGAGAAGAAATATAATAAACAAGAAAAACATAGCATCAATTTGTTATGATCCTTCAAAGATTAATAAAAGTTTGTTTTCTTAAATTCTAATACTGCCTAAAAAATCTTGATTATAATGGAATTTTAATATTTTCAAATAATTTGGTCTAGTGTTAGCACCATCACTGAACTAAGAAATAAATTAATAATTAAGCTAAGAGTAGCATCACCTATAATTAATAATTTATACCTTTAACCTAATACCTTCATGCAGAATGATCTCATTGCTTAGTAGCTGGCGAACAGTTCAAAACTTTTATTTAAAAATAAATAACATACAAATTATTTGAAAAATTTCAATATGAGTCTCTGAATAGCAATATTGACTTTTCTATGAATATTATGAAATGTTATTCTTCAGTGAATTTATATACTTTGTTTTTTCTATATTATTTATGATGAAACATTTGATAGTTTATTATATTATTGGTTTTGATAACATTTGTAGTGAATTATTGTGATTATTGTTTCCTTGCAAAGAAATATATTGAAACTATTAAAAACATGTATTGGTTGATAATGGGAATATTTTTTTCTAGTTTCTATGCTACTTTCCAGCTAGAGTCTATACACATCATAATTGGGACTTTGAGTTTTATGCCACTTTTATGTGAGAAAACACTATATCTGTATATTTAGAGTTTTCCCTTTATTTTTAATCAATGAGAAGCAAGTACATATTGAATAGTTTTGTCAGTGATGGAAGAGCTTCAGTAAGTTTTGTTTTCTTGGTTTGAATTGTTTTTTGTTTATGATGGAGAGTATTCAAATTTGTTACATGGAAAATCAATCCATTATCAAGGAAGAGAGATTGTATATAATGTTCATGAATTTTTTAAAAAAAGATGTCATATAACATCACTTCATTTACTTTAAACTTCATAATATTATATCTACAATATATTTGTAATTCATATAATAATAAAATCAATGAAAATTGTTCAATAAAATATTTTAAATAAATTATTTATCAAATTTTAAAAAATAATTATTTTTATTATATTACAAACATTTAAAAAATCTAGTTTGACTAGAATAGATGATGAATAACTGCTTACTGCATAAAAATATGATGATAGAAGTTGTATTATAAGAATTAGGTGAAAACCTTAATGGACTTTTGATTTTCCACTTCAGTTTCTATGATTATGGAAAAATTTATATTTTTGGATAAATTGAATTAAAATTTTCTTTTAAATGATTTCTGTAATAGTCTTATATACTATGAATTATTTTTGTTTCAGTAGGTAATTAACACCGATTTATTATATTTTGAGTACTAATTGGACCAACCATTCTACAGGGTGTAATTCAAAGTAAAGGATCCCTGATTTGAATAGTCTGGAGAGACAATCTATGAATATAATGCCTCCAAATTTGGAGGGTATATATTTCAACCGTTAGAAAATGATCAGTGCAATAAAATTTGTAGTTCCAAAAATGGTTGATAGCTGAAAAATGTGATGCTGTGATCATTTTCACATAATGAATATAAAACATCAGCATCTGAAGTGTTATCATGTGAATTTATTAATTCACTTCATATGTGCATAAACTCTCAATCACATAGAGATATGGCTAACAGCACCAGCAAAATACACATAACTAACGTAACAGCAAACAAAAGGTTCTAGGAATTGTCCCAAAATGGTACCAATGCTATTCAATATGTTCACTGTGCTGCAGAGCCAACAAGTGATACTGTGTCACAACATGATCCACAGCAGTATGTAACTGATCAGAACAGATGTGCATGCAAGGTGATATGGCTCTTCAAATCAACCAGGTTTTCAAGATTTCCTTGATAAATTTGATATTTTGCTTTTTTGCTTTTGAGGTATCCCAAAGCAAAAAATCGCAAAAAATAAGATCTGATGAATGCAGAGCTGTCTTGTAGAAAATGCACAACCGATAATGCAATGTTCTGAAAAATGATGTTGCAGCAACTGTTCAACATCATGCCCAATGCCCAGTGCATAGGAAGCCCCATCTTGTTGGAATGTTATTGTATCAAGCATTCTCATTGCTGGAGTTCTGGAATGACAAAAAACCCACATCATCACAAGAACGTGATGCAATTACCAAACAGGTCTTTGGACCCTGCAGAATGATTTCCTCAAAGCAAAAATAAAATCTATCCATACAGTCACATATGGTGAATGAGAAGGCATCTGTTAGACTCAATGAAGATTTTCTGTTGCCCACTTGTGGTAGTTTTGTGAATTCACTGTTCTATACATGTGAAATTGAGCCCCATCACTCCATAGGATGTTCCACAGCCAATTCTAGTCAATCTGCATGCATGCCAAGCAGGGCCGTAACTAGGGCGGGGCGAAAGTGGCATTCGCCACGGGCGCAGCTTGATTAGGGGTGCAATTTTTTTTATTTATTTCAGTTATTTGCAGGCAAATGACTTTTTCCGATAAACGTTCGCAGATATAGCGTTATGTTTTTCTTTGACTTTATTTTTTAGAAGAGGTAATTCATGGGTAAGAGCGGCCAAGTTGTATGCCAA